>JAHLJT010002406.1:41176598-41444526 GCA_031308135.1 Acheta domesticus | reverse complement strand
GCCGGCTTCCGAGTCGGCGATAGGAGCAATACTGGTTGAAGGATCCAGCCATCCGTGTTGCCTTATTTAAACATTCCTTATGGGTGTAGCAAGTTACGAACGTTGACGTATGAAGGCTGGATGTCCATGGGAATGGGTTATGCATAGTACCTGCTATTAATACAATATTCATTATATCCTTTTGATCAACAACAGATGTATACATTTAACTACACAACCAGACATCGAAAGATAATTAATTTCACTAAAAAATACTCCCAAAGGCCTCAAAAGCTTACATTTTGCATCTGATTGTTATGGGGCTTTATATAAGCATCGCTAACATCTGCATTGTTGAATAAATTAAGTTATATATTGTAGGTACATATATAATGAATATACCAAAAACAGCATGTACCTAGAAAAAAATATTATTCAAATACAACATTAAAATATTTATTTAGTTGAGTAAAATGTGTAAACTATAAACATAATTCACAATATATTGACACAAACTAAACTGCAAACAAATGACAACATAAATTGATGTATACATGTAATCAGATAACGCTAGTCTGGATTATAAATACATTAATGAATAAGCATGTTTTAGGGACCCCTGACAGTAATTTTGCAATGAAATGATAGCAAATTATATTATCGGTCAAAAAAATTTAAATTTAATTAATATTTTTTTATAATAGCACTAAGATTTGTTTAAATTATAGCTTAAAATATAGATGAAAACTATTTTCGAAAGTATTTTTGTTGCTTCGTTTATATTTCAATTTTACAAAATTTAATATTCTTGTTATTTGTTTATATTAATTTTGGTTACCAAGATTCAATTATATTTATAGCTTGGTTTATGCTTAGGATGAGTACTTTATTTAGGAAATGGCTAACAATACCCTCATCTATGAGAGTACATAAAGAAATAATTTGGCTCAAAGTTGTTACTCCAGCCAGCAGCAGCAGCAGCAAAGAAGGTTCACTATACAAGAAGAATTCAACAAATGCTGACTAAATAGAGAAAACCTGAAAATTGAAGGTAAAATTTATCCCGAACCCGAAAGTAAAAAGAAAGAAATAGGTGTATGCTTACATGCAATAAAGGAAACAAAAAAAAAATTGTGAAATGTGTGTAAAAAGTTTGATACTTTCCTATGTTTACGCAATCACACACAATTTTTGAAAAAAAAATCTTTAATAAGCAACAATGCTATTGATAAAAAATAAAGACAGGAAATAATTATGGACTCCGTGTTTAATACTGATTTTACATAATGTTCTGTTTTCTTTTTCTACATCAGTATGTAAAATAAAGTAACATGAAAATAAAACAGTAAATACTGCAATAGATCCAAAGATTGATCCAAATTTAAAAAAAAAATATTGCATGGTTCTATGAGACCCAGGACAACTCAATCCATTCTGACAAATGGTATGCCTAACAAAAGAGTTAAATAAATCCTTTCAAAATAGTTCATAAACACTCCAGCAAATAATGGAGACATGTTCAAACCCACAGCAAGACCCCCCCCCTTTTTTTTTTTTAAATTTTGTCATAGAGTTTGAAAAAATTATCTTCAATGCGCAAGTTCAATATTTTAATTAGATCTATTTTGATTTTAAAAGAAGATTAAGAATTCATAATAGTATGTTTTATACAGACATCTTCTTCAGAGGGTGGTATGTTGGTGAATAAATTGTTCGCATCAAAGGAAACAAGTTTGGTATAATTAGGTATTTTTTATCTTATTTTTAATAAGAACAAAAGAATTGTGAATTTGAGCTTGGGGTTAAGTTTCACATGATTAATCCATGATACTTGGGAGTCCATCATATTTCTAAAAATTATATACTGTTCATCCCAGCATCACATCCACTCTAATTGTTCACCTAAGCTAGTTTTTCATCATATACCAATTAAACACAAGCCCACTATCCTCATTGTAGAATCGCCAAGACAAGATTCCCGAAACATGTGTATGGCTAATAATTAATACAAATCACTGCTTGCCAATTTTCAATTTTAACAGATAGCCACAAATACTGGCTAATGACAAATATTTACTGATTATATTAGATGTTTCAGAACAATTAACAATTTTTAACACTTTTACAAGATAATAATTTGTTAAAATTTGTATGCAGTATCATCAATAAGTATAATATATGCATCAAGATGTAATGAAAAATTAGTCTGTGGACTTTGTCTTATTGCAATTTGCCAACACTGTTTTTTTTTCTTTGTAAACTACAAGCTCCGTTGCCTCCTCCTCCTAAATATTAACAAACAAGAATGACTAATGCCATGACAAAATCACATAATTTTGTCATCTAAGCACAGATTTGATAAATACGGTTTTCTTAACATTTAATTTTAATTCATTAGTGACAAGCAACTTTAAAATCATTTAAAAGATTCAGTCATTAGTTCTACATGAAAAGAATTTGCTCACTGCTTATAATGTTGTATTATCTGCATAAGAAATTACAGAAATATCAGAGGAGTTTGGAATAACGTTAACATATATATTACTACTAGCAAAGTGCCAAGCACAGATCCTTGTAGCATAACCTGACAGTTAATAGCAGTTGTCACTTAAAAATTGAACATTAATGACTATATATTTTGTGAAATGTAAATAATAGGTACAGTAGTATCACAGAAGTCAATGTTGTAAATTAGCAGTCCACCTTTCTCAATACATTATCATAATCTTGATCTTGTAGGCAATAGACATTCATAGTATCTGCAACAATCAACAGTAAAGAATAAAATTAACACAATAGTACCTCCCCACAACAGTATTTGAAAATATAATTAAAAGTAAATAGAAAGGATTTATAGCAGAAAATTTTTGTAGGTCTACATGGCAGTGTGTTTGAATATTTACAAACACGTGACATTTTAGCCCTCAATTTCAACAATGAAAATTCTGAATATTTATAGTACATAAGAAAACACTTTTAAATGACTTCTGATTGAGTTCACTGAAGTATATATTTTTTTGGTACAGCATCAATGGAAAACCACTCTTCTATAAATATATTATAGAATTTTTTTCATAAACTTGATGGAATAGTGAGCATTAAGAAGAAATTCACCACTACCCAGAGAAAATTTGAAGTACATTCTGAATCATCTACAAGCCTACCACATATCTTTGGGATTATGCGTAACACTGGGAACCCCTAATTTGTGTGATTTTAAGTTATGCATAGTTAAACTACACAACATTCAATTATACAATTTCTAATTGACATTAATGACACTTTGAGACTATGTTAAAAATATGTCATAAGATTGGTAAAACATTAAACTTTATTGTGAACAGTACAATTGCAATGTCCAATTGTGTATTAAAAACTAATCATATACTTATTCTTTAATAGTACTTTTTTTAAAACAATTAACCAAGTCCTTTGCAGGGAATTCAATGTTTATTTATTTATTTGGTAAAAAAACAGTAAAAAATGTATGTGATGCATGAGGAGGAGACCTGCACGTTTTCTTGAATGCAAAATAAGAATTTGGAAACAGTTCTCTATAAATACTTGAACACAATGGCATTTGAATTTCTTATATAGCTTAAAGGACAAATATTAATTAATGTTTAATGTATTTCATATAGTCATTTTAATATAATAATAATAATAATAATAATAATAATAATAATAAATAATAATAATAATAATAAGTAACAAATACAGAGAAAGTGAAAAAAAATATTTCCAATTATAATGCATTACATTATCCTTTATTTTAAAGCAACATGACATTGACTATGTCAAAAATATAATATTATTTGTAAGAATTGTTGATCATCACTAATAATTTATCATAACAAATTTGTTTTTGTAAATTATAACCAAGTAGGAAACTTGAAGTAAATTCACCAATGTATGTATACAATTGTTTTAACTGGTGATGTAAAATTTATTTGATTTATCATGTTCAACACAAGCTTTTGGGGAATTTTACAATTAATTTACTGGTAACTCTGATTAATAGGGCTTAGTAACCTAAAAACATGCATTTCTGGGTAGGCATGTATACATACCTTCAAAATGTTGATCCATTTCATTGTGGCACCACCTTCAAAGGGCACCACTCTCTGACAAACTGTTGTCATTGCATTCAATGCGGCATATTTGCTGCATTCCAGAAAGAGAACTCTTGTTCGAAAAATGAATACGGAAGCAATACGAAGTTAATGGTCACCTAATTCGAATATTCCGTTCACGTCCAATGAATAAAGTCTTTCACATCAATACGTAATTCTGACTCTGGAGTCTACTAAAAAATTACCACCAGATATGTAATCCACACTAATAAATAGGGCCTTCCCATATCATTCCCTTATAATACTCTCTGCTGGACAGACACGAGCAACATATAAGCGCGGGAACCAGGCGGGAACAGGGCAGATTTTTACCCCCCTCCACGGTGCCATCCTCCCACACACTTGTCACAGCGACATACAGCTGAATGCCGCTGGGTCCAGGAGAAGTCCACATGCCCTTATAACAAGGAGATCTGTGCGGAAGCATACAGATATCCGTACACTGCAACAAAAACCGCTCAACAATCACGAGCATAATAGTTCAACAAGCGGGATTTTTATTTTATTTATTGATATTTGTTGATCTTACTCGGTACATGCCTAACGAAGCAATGTTTCCATTTGGTGCATGAAGGTTTAGTTCAACTATTGAAACCTTGTTGTGATTTATGGTATCTTTTTTTTCAGTGTACATATGCAAACGTGCATCGATCTTCTTCGGCAAGCAAATGAATCATCGGCATGCATCAAATCAAATAAAATACCTGGATGGCTTTGGCTGCCTAAATCATATAGGGCGCTGCATATGAGAGAAATACGTACTCTCTTTCATCAAGACATTTTAATATATTTATTCACAAATCATGAGATAACTATCCATCCTTTCAAGTTCTTTACTAGCACTTAAATGAGAAGAATGCTCAAGTTTCAATTTCCCTGTTTTATCAGATTCGCAGTATAGCGGCCACAACTGTCTGTAGTTTCATCTGCTGAAATCCACATGTCATCATTAAGTTCATTACATAAAACATTTCAAGACATGTTGGTAAATGGTTGGAAAGTATTGTTGGTGTATTTTGATTCAACCAATATTTTCCTAGAAAGTGTTTAAGGCAGAATTTGAAAGTTTGTAAACTATATGTTGTAAAAGTAATAAACTATATGTTGGAAAGTTTGTAAAATATGAGTAATGCTTCTCATAAATCTGGGCAAAATTTATTTCTTCGTCTTTCGAAGAAGAGACACATGTTACTTGCCTCTGTTAAAAGTTGCTGTCGTGGACCTTTCTTGTACAACGCGGTGGTATGAATGTAGTTGATGTAATATTCTTGTCTAAATTATTTTGCGCTCAAAAAAAACTTTTTCGTAAACACGATAATATAAAATATTTGAGCCATAAGTAAATATTTTACGATAGTGTACCATCCATGTCGATTTTTTTCGCTGCAAGCATTGTACATACACCATAAGGGTACGTTGTTAAGATGACTGACGTAAAATGAACGGTGCTTAGCAAGCTATAATATCGAAGGTAAACGTGATTTCATCAACCGCTTTAGAGGTATTTAGCAAATTATACCAACAACTGCGCATGTTTGATTTCAATCGTCGTATTCTTGGAATCCGATAGGCATGAGAAAAGATGGTATCAGAACGTCTCCTAAAATTGATAGAGGGCTCCTACGACCAAAGGTTTTAATTTAATTCTGCTACATCTATAATAGTGTAAGAATAACGCAAATACTCTCCACCAGGCTGGTTTTCCGTGTGTCCGTGTTTCGGAATTTAATATTATTAATTTAAAATCCCGACTAAGAATCGTAGAGATGTCTGAAAGGAGAGGAAATACCATATTCCATAATAAGGATAGAAAAAAAAATCTATATATTTAAAACACTAAGGATTTTTGTTCGGAAGGAGATTTGAGCTTGCTACCCACAAAAAATGTGATTTTCTTCTTTAAATGAAAGGTGTTAGATACTGCGTGTTATCGCTTGGCTCGTATTAACTAGTAGTTATTAAAACACTAAATTGTAAAAAATATTAAAATTAATAGAACGAACGTTTATCTTTTCTTCTTTATTTAATACCACATTTTTAAGGCAACTACAATTTGTGATGGGTGTTGGTCGTGTTGTTGTGTGAGTTGCAATCAATCTATCTCAAGCATTCGAGCGTGAGGTTATAGTGAGTGATGCACAGCTACTGAAGTTTTAAGATCCAAGATTAAATACTAATCATTTCAATTACATTTTCAGATATATGTTTTCGACTGATGTTAGTAAATAGTGTTGTTTTAGAATGTGTAAATCTCTCATTTAATTAGTCTTGGAGAGTAAGTACTGAACGACTTAAAAACCAGATTTTTCGAGATTTTGATCATGCATATATAGTCTTTTTCTTTCCTGCAGCTCTTCCTTTTGTGCGATGTCATCGCTGGGGTTCAGCTATTTTAAATAATTATCTGATTTTATGAAAAAAGTGGAAATTCCCGATTGAAGGTTGTGCTTGTCACAGAATAAACAGGTCGAATGAGAAGACCAGAGAGCTTCGCTGCTTGTTTTCCTGCGGCTGCACCCGAGGAGCCTGGGTGCAGGACGCAACGCGCCGCGCTGTTGGCGCAACGAGTGCGTGGACGCCGCTGGCCGCGGGCCAGGCAGGGCGGGGGCCGCTTCTTCGGGAAGAAACCGAAAGCGATAGACGCTGAGGCGCGACATAAAAAAGAACCCGAAGGCTCATCACATCCTGCAGCCGCAACAATGGGTTTGCCAAGCTGTTACATTAGGAGATCACACACAAGCCTTCACGAAGTATTGAAGTGGTCGAGGGAAGATACTGCTAACCCTCCTTTCATAAATCCAAAATAAAGATCTTGCAATGTGTCCTAAAAGCGAACTTGATCGTTACATGGACAAACATGTTCCCAGAACTGAAGTATATGGTTGAAAACGGCAAGAAGTGTATACATAAGTTAAGGTACATTTGAATTTACGAAACTGTTTTATCTCTGGCTAACCATAAATACAGGCATGTGGGTTAGACCACCCCTTCAATTCGACGTATTGTATATTAAGAAGGAAGAATTTGTGGACTTGTTTTCTATTCTACGCTGTGAGAAGGAATAGCTCTCCAATGTCACGATCCCAAGTAAAAGTGAATATACGTAAGCATCCAAGTTGATATTTTTATTCAGTCTAGCATTTCTGTTCATCCGGTTTTTAGACATCGACCGTGAGCTGGCACTTTGCCTTTTGGAACGCTCATATGCTCAGCAAGTAGTGCGGCCGGCGCATCCTTTCTCATGGAAATAAGCGACATGACTTCCTGGGGGATTGCTAGAGCAGGTAGTTGGCAGCGCCCCGCCACGACTCCTCTCCGCCCACGCGCCACCCACGTCGCAGGCGGTGGAAGTCGGGGAGCTGTTCAATTAGAGTAGAATAGAATTGAAAATTTATTTTGATACTTAGGAATACATAGAATATTTCCGGTGGTAGCGTTTTCTAAGTACTTACTACAAATACACTAACCAAACAATCAAACAAACATTATAATATTTATGTTACTTTACAAAATTAATGTATTAATCCTATCATTCTAAAGCTGACCTGATATAAAATAATAATAGTACAAAAAACATAATTTGAGTGTTAACATATTCTAAAATATTACAGTTTATTTAATCTGAATTACAATTTTTTCACATTCTGCGGGAAAGTCTCCAGTACTGTTGCAAGTAATTCTTTCCAATTTTGTATTGTTCTGCTTACAAATGAGAATTTACTTACATGTATTTCCGACAGAAATACCCATAATAACCACATTTTCTTTCCTTCGCCCCCAATGATTTTGTAAATATGTTTTAAATAATGTTTGTAAATGGATGCAACCTTGACGCATACCTACATTATTCATCTTCATATTTTTCTTGTCTTTTTTTCAGCATCAGATAATGCCGATTTTCGACTATCCGCGCCGGGTTCCCACATACTAGAATGTCCCTCACGGGGACACCCATTATCATTTAAACTAGACACTATCACACCTGTGGAATACTCAGTCTGTAGTCAGGAGACTCACAAGACCTTCAGCGACCACATACATACATGAAAGACGAAGGACAAACAACCATGCCCATGACGGGACTCGAACCCGCGACCCTTTGGATCGAGACGCTGAGTCGGCACACTCTCTAGCCTCCTCAGACATCCAAGTTGACATATTATCCATCTTCATCTGCTCCTACAAATTTTCGAACAATATTGCAATATTCTGACCTAGAAATTCTTACTTCTGCGTGTCGGTTTAGGAGTACCTAATTTTTTTAAGCATTCCAATAAAGATTGGAGTATTACTCTAGAAACCGATATTTCTATTGGTATAATGTTCACAAAGTTATGGTGGTATAATATGTGTAACATTGGTATAATATTACAATTGCCTAAGTTCACAGAGTATACAGAATAGTAGTATAAGTGTGTATAAGAGAGAAGTGTAGTATAAGTAAGTAAAACATGACTGAGGGTAAGTACAACTTCAGTAAAATTACAGTAAAACGTGATCAAACGGCCTCCTTAGTAAGCGTTGACCCACATTAATGGCCACTTGACTGCGGAATTAATTGATTTTCCATGAAGCACGAAACTTCAATTAACAGATTACATGGTCCCGCGGACATGGCCAGGCATTTTTCATAACTTCATTTGTATTAAGCGATTACCTTTAGCGATTTAGTTTTGTTAATAGTATAATAAACAGGAACGTGGCAATTATTGTTGGTTACGTATATTACTACAACAACACGCATTGTCGAATTACTTCAAAAGTCGCTTATCTCGCAGACAGATTAATTTCGTATTCTGTACGTACAATATTTTATCACATGTTTTTTACAAAGTAAAAACGCGTTTGCTTCGCAGCATTTCGTGTTTGACACTAGCGCAGAGGAGGCAAGTGGTCCCATTAAACGTGATAGGGATTTCAGCTGGGACCTTTGACTAGATTTTTAAGAGCGGAAGGAAACAGTTAATCAATATAATTAAGAACAAATGGTAATGTCTCGTAATCTCAAAAGTCATAATCTTGATTAATTGTTGAGTGATTGATTAGTGATTGAGGGTGCATCAACAGCTTATGTTATTAGTCCCGTGAGTGTGGTGCATGTGTTTTTCTTGAGAGGTGCCAGTGATCTTCCCCCGTTGTTTGATGAGATCCGGCGCCGACATACCGTCGGCTGACGGGGTTTCCCTCAACCAGGTATCCCGTACCAGCGGGGCACCGATTCACTCGGGAAAAGCTTTAAGCTCCCGACTGGTCTCCCGGCATATGTGGTAGCGTTGTGCATGAAAATATGTTGTAAGGTGTCAGGATAGGAAAAGCAAGAGGAAGAAAAGATCGTGCGTGGTCCGCGGCCCGTTTGTTATGGTAGTGCTCCGGAATTCGCCTGTTGATCGAAGAATCTACGGAAAACTATCGATCGCAGCAGCTGATCGCTAGAATGATCTTCCAAACAGCGGATGAATTCGATCTAACTATGTAGCTAGTGTCAAAAATCCTTCCACCATCGGGACTCGAATCCTAATACCTCCCGATGAGAGGCACTGCAATGTCGTCAGTTGCTGTCCGACAAGCGGTCGCCACTATTAGTCAATTTCTCCCGGCATCCGATTAGTGGCCGCTGAAGTCAGGTTTCACGGAATGTGTCTCAGGCAGCGGAAGTCAGGGAACTGTGCGCATCCGCGTGTGATGCGCGCGCCGGGGCGTCATTCAGTTCTGCATGGTGTAGCGCTCAGCCCGCCTCGCCCTGCTCGGCTCTGCTCCGCTTGCCTTCAAAACAGATTTCACTTTCGTCCGCTGGAAGCAGGACGTGGAAGCGGCGGCGGCGACGCGCCAGAAGCGTGAGCGGTGCATCGGAAGCGGCGGAGGCGGCGGCGGAGGCGGCGGCGGAGGCGGCGGCGGAGGCGGCGGCGGCGGCGGAGGTGGCGGCGGAGGCGGCGGCGGAGGCGGCGGCGGAGGCGGCGGCTGAGGCGGCGGCGGAGGCGGCGGCGGCGGCGGCGGCGGAGGCGGCGGCGGAGGCGGCGGCGGAGGCGGCGGCGGAGGCGGCGGCGGTGGCGGCGGCGGAGGCGGCGGCGGGGGCGGCGGCGGAGCGAGTAGGTGCAGCCGTCCCCGCAGTGGCATCGAGTCGTGTCGCCTCTCTCCCGATGATGCCACCGTATTCAAACGGCTTTTCGCCTTTCCGTTTAAGCATATACGGTAAACTGGGGGAAAATATATTGGCACCATGAAATTATTTTTGATATTTTTTTCTGCATTTCTCCAGATACAGAATCACTTTTAAATACTCTGGTGAAAATTTGCAAATATGATGGACATAGATATATTTTACTTACTTGATACTCACATATGATCTGTTAAACCATATTGTAGACACTGAACTTGCGTGCATTACACCAGTAGTAATATCGGTTTTCGGAGCAGTACTTAAATCCTTACTGGAGTGCGCAAAGAAATTAGATGCACCCAATTCGTCACACATATTCACGAATTTTTGGAGAAAAATCTTAACAACTTGCAATATTGCTCGAAAAGTTGTGGAAAACACTAGAAAACAAATAATACACAGATTTGCGTCAAGATTGTTGTCTTTTTTCATCTTTATTTAAAATATATTTACAAAAATCCTTGAAAAGGAAGAAAAGAAAGTGTGATTGGCGTAGGTATTCCTATCGGAAATGTAATATTATACGCATTTTATTTACCAATAATAATGCGTATAATATTTACCAGATCAAAGTTCAGTAAAACAGGACTTTAAAGATGTGAATTAATATTTAGGAACGTATATGAGGAATATGAGAAATGGAAATTAAAATAAATATGAAATAAACATTTTAAATGGAATGTGACAAAAGTACGATTTGATTTTGCAGCATTAATATTTATTTAGAATTTAAATATTTGGTGGCAGCTATACGATCAAGAGAGGAACTTTTTACAGAGATAGTTTTAATCCCTCATGGTTCTCCCTATCTCTAAACCCTCTCAGCAGAATGTTAGATTCGGGAATATGATCACCAAAAATCCCCAAATCCTCATTAATCTTCAGTTGTACATGGACGATCTCAAGCTGTACGCCATGAGATAAGAACCAGCTTACCTTGTGGCTTGAACATGTAAAGTCCTTAAACGTCTCTATTTTTTTGAGCTTGGCATTGATAAATGCCCTGCAGTGCACGTGAAGAGGGGGAAAATCCTTGATCCTGGCAAAATCACGCATCAACTTTTAACGCACGTGAAACAAAGATCAAGTGTGAAATTCAGAATAAAATCTAGCAGTCACAAAAATGTGTAAAATATTTTTAAGTGGAAAGAACCTCATATCAGCCATTAACATATGGCAATACCTGTGGCTGTTTATACATTTGATTTTCTGCACTGGACGAGAAGTCCACTGCAGGAACTTAATCAAAAAGTTTGGACAACTCTTACGAAGTACCGCATGCACCATCCCAACAATAAAATGGCAAGACTACACTTACCTCGGAACGAATCGGGTAGACATCTTCTAAATTTTGAGACCTGCGCGAAACAAATCAAGAATTTTTGCAAATGCTTCCTTCAAAAAAACGGCGGTTGTGAATGAAGCAATTTGTGCCAGGAAAATTAATTTTACCTCAGTGAATCTGAATCAAGCAAAATTTGAAAGACCAGGTATCACCAAAGAAGGTAGATACTGAATGAGTGGACCCAGAAGCGTTTGCACGGAAGGTTGGTTTCTTGATGAGCTCAAAGGGAACGCTGTAAACATGGTATCGTCTTTCTCTTGGCTAACAAAATCTGGTCTCTTTGCTGAGACAGAAGGTTTTGTCATTTCTATGCAGGACGATATATCCTCCACTCGCAATTACCAAAGATATGTGATTTGGGGATGTTAGTGTACAGGACCGCTGCCGCCTGTGCAATCAACCCTGCAAAATCCTCCAATACATAATAGGCGGTTGCTGTGCTATGGCACAAGCAGAGAACATGAAACGGAAGAACGACGTTGTTGCAGCAACCCATCAGGCTTTGGCTTTAATCTAAGAGATGGTACAGAAAGAGTCCCATACTACAAGTTCAATGTGGATTCAGTTTTGAAGACGAAACAGTAGAAGCTCTTGTGGAATTGTTGCAGTCTTCACAAGAAATATGAGCATAATAGATATTTGTAATATCTAGTTTCAAAGCAAGTGCGAGCACGTTGGTGAACGTTGTGATTTACGATTCTCTCGTTCCGGAATTTACATTCATCGTTACATCCTAATTCATGCATTTAACGAGAGTGAAAACTAATTTCGTAATGAAAAAATTAAAGAAGTATTTTAATCGACACTTTTTTTTGTAACTTTCTATGCCTAATGGACGAGCCGGGCAACTGTGATATTTTAAAATTTGTTTTTATTTTGAACTTGTAAAGCACAAGTAATCTGTTTTATATTAAAATACCCACCGGAGGGACCATCTTAAACTAGTGCGAAATATTCGAATTGGATGAAAACGTATGCGATTCAGAGACGTAGGCAATTTTTAAGACCTACCATTTTGATGGGCGCAGGAAAGCTGTAAGTTTTGACATTAAAACCGAAACTAGTAGCACGATGAGAATTGTGAATAAATAAACGTAATAAAGCTGCCCATACTAACTCGTATCGTTTCCTATTGGAATTTAGTTTTAATCCTTTTTCAGTGAGTCGGTATCAAGGAACAGTGATTGTTGAGTATGGGTGGAAAGAAGATCGTATTGCTGTATTCGTATTATTTGTGTGCAGCTTAGTAAATTTTTATTACTTTGGAACCTCTAGATATTTTAGAAAATGTGTTTTTCGAACAACAGCAACTTTCAAGAAACTATAGATGTTCATCGCGTCAAATCGAACGGTCCTAGTCAGGCGAATGGCAAGAAGTTGTGTATGTTGTTTTTTACTACAATTTAATGGAATTCTTTGAATAAACAAAGTGAGGATCAGCTCCACAATTGACAAATATCGTCTTTACAGACGCAGAAAATATTTACAATTGATACTGTAATATACAAAATATTACAGAACAAACGCCGCGCCTTAATCTGGACGGACGGAGCTGTAATATACAAAAATATTACATAACAAACTCCGCGCTTCAATCTGGACGGTCGCGGTTACTAGGTAACGAAGGTTGTTGACGGGCTAGAAGGGGGCGCTGGACGAGAGAGAGTTGGTGGTTGACTGGCATCCTGGTGGTAGCGGCGCGTATGTAAGCTGAATTATTTAAGTTGGACATTGACGCGAATAGGGAGGACAAATTGTGGAACAATAGTGCAAGAAGTGAGCAGCAAGAAAGAAACAGACGACTTCGGCGACGACCGGCGCGAAGACGGATTTTCGGCGCGGAAGTCAAGGGGCTACGAACTGCGGGGCCGTCGTTTCACAACGCCAGACAATTCGGTACCGTGAACCTAATGCATGAAACCAAGCAAGAGAATTTTTATATTGTTAATCTCAAATTCCATTCTTAATAAACAAAATTATTGTTGTGCCACGTATGTAATTCCTTCGGAATATAAATAATTTCAGACTTCCAGGCTTCTCTGTATAAAGAGCATGAGAACCAGAAAACTGAGCTAGCATAATAAATTAAATTAGATAAAATAAATCATTCATTATTTTATCACAATACAAATATCGTTTTTACAGACGCAAAAATATATTCATTGTGGAAGAGTGGACAAACAAAACGATCGTGTTCACTTTCTTTCTTCTAAGAAAGAAAGATAGATACTTCTTTGGGTATGGCGGAGACATGATTATAAAAGTGTGGTCACTGTACAAGTGTCTGTCATTGTATAAGGGTGGTCACCAGGCATGGAGCAGGAGGGAGAAAATATTTTAGCAGTTGGAGTAGAGATGTCCTCGACAGATATGAAAAAAATATTTAAAAATATCTCAGTATGGAGTTCTTTAAAGGAAAATGGCGGATTTTTTACCAGGACGACTATCCTACACAAAGCAAAATATACATAAGGGAAAATAAATGTGACTTTATAAAAGTAAAAAAAAAAATTAAAAAGGCGGACATCAAGGTTTAACAATTACAGCTATTTTTTAACGGGAATATATTTTGAAAATAAAATATTACTGGCTTCAAAGTTCAAAAATTCCACTTAAACATTCAGAGTGAGAAGTCAAAGACTCTTTAAGAGCGAATTCATAGTTTGGGGAAAAAATTATGAGGAACTTAGAAGGTACAAATATTTAGTTGGTCGTTCAGATGGACAGAAAACATTGAAAATAATAAAAAAAACTCTTTAGATGTCAGAGAATGAATTTAAACTATAAGAAATATGAAACGACGACGACAAATGGTGAAACATGATGCAGAATACTTACCAAATTATCATTTGAACCTAGTTCAGAAAATTTTGGGAAAATCACAATGATTTGTGAGATTGCGTGCTAAAGCATGTTCCGAATTTCCTCCTACGATTATCGGTGGGTGGGACACTTTTTGGTCGTCTCATTAAAGATTGAAGTCGATGATATGTGATCAAATAACCTTTCAAGCGTCTTCCAATTACCCTAGGGAACACGACTTTTACCTCCAGGAAGGTTGAGTGCGTAATTACTCAATTTTATACGTAGATTACGAATATAAACAAACACGTCATATCACGTCAGAGGTTTTACATATACCGTATCATACCGTATTTTGCTATTCATGCAAATGCATTTAAACTTCTCCTGTAAGATGTGTAGAATTAATACACAGAAAATCTATTTAAAAATAAAGTATTTGTTCAGTTCATCTATGCCATTTTCATGAAATATCAACAAAATTTGGCTTTCGTATTTTTTACCTTCCATATTCGAAGATTGCCGTCTTTATTCTCGCGTCTGGTAAACGTGCTCAATTACGAGTAGGTTTAGTAGTGTTAGTAGGTGTTAGTGGATGTTTTGAAAACAAGTCACGTGCCCCATCATATTCCCTACAGCGCTTCAGTCACTGAAAGGAATTATTTTAGCCTCTTACGTTATCGCAAGTTTACAAGTTCCCAATTTTTGGAGTGACAGATACTGAATCAGTCAGTGTCATACGGAAATGTACCGGCGGTGCGCGAGAAGTTCGTGTTTAGTTTGCGTGTGACTCAAATACATTAATACTTCACAGTTCTGTGTTTTTTATAAAGAGAAATTCGCCACATGATCTGTAGAATTGAATCGGTTCGATAAAATCGTCATTTTATATCGAAAGTGTGCGAATCAACCGGATATCTTCTGTTCCGTGTGTAGAAGATATACACCCCCAAACTTGGAAGAAAAACTATATGAAATTACAGGACTTGCGTATTCTTTATACTTTGGCTGTCGTGTTTGTGATCAGGACAAACCTTGGGCTGCTCACCAGTGTTGTGTCACTTGTACAACGAACCTTAGGTTGTAGTTGTATGGAAATCTCAAATCATTGTCATTCGCTCTACCAATGTTGTGGAGAATACCAACAAACCATTTTAATGATTGCATATTATTGCATGAGTATGCGTATTGCATTTTTAACTTGTTCTTCCCTTATATGAAGCATGCTCATAAACTTGTGTTGTAATTAAACCGGAGTGACAATGCGGAAATTAGTACAGTATTTTATTTATTTCAAGTACTGAATATGTTCATATGTTTTGAACTTTGTGTGATAGAACCTTTTTACGATGATTTTCGAAATCATCGTGATCGTTTCCTTTAAACTCACCTATTTTCATCCTGGAGGTATGAAAAAAAAATTGTTCCCTAGTGTTATTATTACTACTATTATTATTACTATTATTATTTTCGCAGTATCGTGATCGACTAATAACAGGATGAGTGTTTTTGTGATATAATGGAATCTTTGGCATGTTTACAAGCGACTCCGTCATAGCTTTGTCATCTGCGTATGAACCCGCGACCTTTTTACTCGCGCCGGAACCGAGAGTGGCCGAGAGTTCGGGGAGGCGGTTGGGAGAATGGAGGAGAAGGTTAATGTAGGGTATGGTAGCGGAGGGAGGCGATGAGCGTAGGGGCGGTCAGTGGCAAGGCGGGGATGGGAGAGGTTGACGGGGTGGGACAGGGTGAGACGGGGCGGGACGGGACGGACGGGTCGGGACGGGGTGGGACGGGGTGGGACAGGGCGGGACGGGACCGGAAGGACCGGGCCGGAGTGAGAAGGGCAGGGAAGGCGTGGCATAGCTGGCGGAGTATTGCGGGGCAAGCAGGATGAAGTGTTGCTAGCGGGACCGAGCAGTGGGGGCGAGGCGGAAAGAGGCGGTGCGGGACGGGCTAGAATGGGTCGGGCCGGGCGGGGTAACGCGGGGCGAGCAGTTCGATGTGTTGCCAGCGGGCTGGTCGGCAGGGGGCGTGACCGGTCGGGGGGGGGCGGGGCGAGGCGGGGAGGAGCAAGGAGACCTTGAGGCGGCGCTGCGCGGCGCGGCGCTTCCCGGACATCCGGCGCGTGGGCGCGACGCGCGCCTGTGTGCAAATGCCGCGCGAGGGCGTGGGACGCCCAAAGGCACCTTCGCCAGCCCCGCACGCTCCCTACACTTCGCACGCTGCGCATACAAAGGATCCGTTCCTCTGCGCTGCAGTTAGGCTAATGCGTACGCCACAACAACTCTCCTAATTTGGCCGGCTGGAAGAGGTTCAAACGGCTTTCGTTGGCTTTTCTTCGAACTCGGGAATTCCTTGCTTTTTATATGACTCTCCAGAGGAATAACAGTGCAACGAATGCAACAGTTCAGATTACGCATTATCTATAAACTTATTATTGGATAAACGTGGTGAGAACAAGAGGAAGGAGGAGGAGGAGGAGGAGAAGAAGAAGAAGAAGAAGAAGAAGAAGAAGAAGAAGAAGAAGAAGAAGAAAGGATTGGATGTTGCAAATAACGTCGAAGTTGTTAGTGGGTCACAAATGATCATTCTTTCTGTAGAGGTTCAAATTACAGCTATGAACCTTAAGTTTTGAACGGGAGACTAGGAGTTCCGAAGGCTCTCCTTAGAGATGAATTCAGACGTTCTCAAATCAATAGCAATATATTTAGTTTTAATGAGGATCATTACTAGTTTCTTGGGACCAATTAGACGACATGATTAAATGACTGAAGACTTCACTGTCGAGCTCGATTGCCATCAGACGCATTAATTGGACAAGAGTCTCTTCCTATCAAGGCATTCTGGAGCTCTTTTGGCTGGTCCAGGATATGCTTGAACATGTGCTTCCCCCCAGGCATGGGATCCCCCTCCCACTAGCAAGATTACCGAATACGTTACGGCAACTGGATCATTTCCAATTTAAATTGATCGTGAAATGACCCACTGATCGGAAGTGCAATTCAGCTGTATGTCCGCGTCTTACACAACCATCTAAGATATCAAGTTGAAGCAGCATATCGTATTTCTTCGGCGCCCCGCCATTATGACACTTGCTGCATACCGCAACTTGACATTGAGATCTCTGCGGAGCAGCGACCTTCCCGCCGTCGGCGCGGCATCGCCTTACGAAACGCAGCCGGAGGGCGAGAGGCGGTCGCTATGCATTTGTCCGGCTGTAACTCCCAATCGCAATGGCGCAGACGCCTGACGGAAGCGCTCTCTGAATTAGCGCTGCATAAGTTAACCTCCTCGAAAGAGAAGTATGTCGAGCGAGAAGAAATAAATAAAAAAAATGAATTAGCGCTAAGTCATCGGTGTTGTGGGAAGCCAAAGTTATTTTTCTGATCACAGTTGTGAACAATGCAATCAAACAGCTTCGTGGTGATTAAAACGGAAAGCTAGCAATCATGTTCTACCTACAAAGGCGGGGAGAAGTGAGAATTACTGGTTCAAAAACATGTCTTATTTATTGATTTACTTTAAGAAAAAGGAGGATTTTCTAACACATGCCCTTGTTGGGACTTGACCACAGCAGTGTTCCCATCTAGTAATGCAAGTATTGCTCTTGTAATCGCTTTTCTGGGCTTGTTTACAATAGTACCCCACTTATCCACGCATAAGGGTTTTTTCCACCTGTTTACTCCTATCACAAATTGCAGCACACCCAATGTATACTCATTTTTATTTATAAATGAACTAATTTATTATTATCTTATGAATGGTGGGATGTCACTTTGACTGATGTTGTACCGATATTGTTCTCTTGGTAGTCAATGGTTGGCTCCCATGTTTTACACTAGTTCATTCAGGAACATGTAGTCAGGATGAATGGTCGTGCTAGCTTGTTTGGCTGTTTCTCATGATGTGAACCTTCATAATATCTACTTAACTTCCCACGCACAGCAAGGTAGGTGTTCTATTTCTTTATAATTCAATATTATATAAATTATTTACAAGGGAAAAACAAACAACAAACCATAAGTATAATATGAATATATTTCTGGTAGTTCTATTATATATATATATATATATATATGTATATATATGTATATATTAATATATATATATATGTATATATATATATATTAATAAATAAAAAATAAATGTTTTTTTTGGTTTTGAACACAATTGAATATAATCATCCTTTTGCGTTATATATATATATATATATATATATATATATATATATTATATATATTATATACAATGTGTAATGTTTATACATAGTTTTTAATATGCAATTGTAATTATCATTGTTGGCAATATTTGTAATAACCATGTTGTGATACTTGTCCAGCTCTGAAGATGGAGCACTAATAAACTCCGAAACGTCGGCAAACTGAAATACCTTATTATTTTGGACCAAAATCCGTGAACCCTCAATGGAATCGTCTACAGAAAATGATCATAAAATACAGTATATTAAAAATAACAATCCATCATAAAACGTTGTTTGTGGATCGCCCCTGAAACAACGATTCTGAAACAAAAATCATTAATGGTAGCTATTAACAGTGTGTGTAGTAATTAAATATACCGGAAAACGCCTATTGTGGTTCTTAATATCCTTGCGTGAGTGGAAGAATCTGCACAAAAACTAAAAACGATGGGCGTGCGCACTCACGCAAAGTCACACCCACACACAAACGCGAGGGCTGAGAAGCATGCGAGCGAGCGCTTGAACAAAAGCGACATTGAGAACCAACCACACCTTGGGAATGAGGATGACGTGTAGTTGAGATTGGATGACGGTGGAGGAGGGCCTTTCAGTGTGGCGGGGGGGGGTCCTTTTGTCTTTGGAAACGAGGAAGATCACCGGTCAGCACATGCCCCCACTAGCAGAGGATTAGTCTTCGATTGATTCTTAGGAACGGTAGTGATCATACAGCATTGAAGTGCACCAGACATTCATCTTAAAATCATTACGTACGTCTGGTATGTCAAGGTCGCGGGCAAGGTGACTAGATCAGGAGAGTTTGCGGGCACTTGGCGCCCAGAGCAATTGGCACGAGATTTAAAAGTAAGGTTTGTGCAAATCTCCTGCGAGTGGTGGCACATCACTGTATTACTGACCCATGATACTATTTTGGAGAAGTCAGTTGACGGTTATAGCCCCAAATTTAGCTATATTCCCATTTCCTCCATTAAAGCAACGAAGTGATCCATTAAAATTAAATAATACATCAGTCAAATTTCAAATCGTCGGTTGAGAATAAAATTAAATATTCTGAATCGACAGTACTTTGTTTTTGTAATCGTTTTTACTAAAGAGTGCAGTAATTGTATTAACTTCCTAAATTGAGTTCCATAGTTGAGGGAAATTTAACAAAGATCCTTCTGTTCAAATAGTTGTCCTTCCATAAGAGAGAATTTTTAACTTACTGAAACATTTTAATTTATTTCACACTATTGCTATAAACAACAAATGACTGAATGATGTAATAAAATATAGCACAAAACAACAAGGAAAAAATCGTCATTCTAACATACTTCTACCCCATGAGAAAAATGTTTATACGAGACAGAAATTAAAAACAACATAAACATGAAATAGTATTAAATAGTAAAGAATATAATTATAATACAAATGCCGTTTATTTGACAGAACAAATCTGCAAATGCATATTCGTATGTAGCCGCCCTACACTCCTTTCCGCCGCTATAGTTTCCGGTTGAACACCCCTTGTGGCTTCCGAGGGGAAACCAGAGGGAGTCAGGGGACGCTGCCCGTGCTCGCAGGCGGACGAGAAGCTCGTGCGGGCGCGCCTTGCCATGCCTGGGAGCATGTGATAAAGTTGAAGAAAGGAAAAAAGAGAGGAAATATAGAAAAGATTTCGTCAAGTGCTTTATTTAATTTGAGATATGTTTGATACAATATCAAAATATTTTTATAAGAGAAACTTCATTTTGCGACTGCATTAGTGATGTTGGGTTCATGTTTGGCAGAAACTATCAACAATACATTTCGTCTATTTCTTCTGTAATTTCCTGCCATAACTTCGATAACTGAATCGGAGTTTTTTCCATAGTGGTTTTTGTTCATGAACTAAGGAAACACGTTTGTTACAAGTTGCTCAGCTCGACCGGAATAGTTCAAGTTCATTTCATGCCTTTGTGCCGGTCGACCGTGTTCTTTCAAACGAGAATTTTGTTCCCATCCCCTTTGTGTGCATTACTGTTTGAGAATACAAAATTATCCGTGATTTTGGGAAGTTTCTGTGGATGTTCCTGCGATTCTTTACAAACACTTCAGTTGATTATGTCCATGATTTCTGTCGCAGCGTCGTAAAAATCCGTGACTGGATGCCACACGCCCGCTCACACTATCCAACGCGCCGGATCACACTATCCAACGAGGGAAGATCACCGACTCCTCCCGAGCAAAAAATCACTATACTTCCAGGACTAATGACCTTAGCAGTCGATGCGCCCGGAATCACTAGTCAATTCATCAACAAATGCAATGGAAGCCAATCCATTCGGCTCTTCCCTAGTGCTTTTTACTTTCCCGTGTACGTACGTATACACGGAGTGATATACGTAGTATAGGGAAAGTTATGTAATGCTGCGCGAAAAAATGGCCAATTTTCGGCGGAAAAAAAATAATTACCGGGCCGTGAAAACGAATAAGTGGATAAAACCAATTGCTTAGTTAAGAAAAAAAATCCTCTATCTCGTGGTGTGGTCAAAATCCATGATTTGTTGCTTCTTTATACTTAAAAATCGATTGACGGCATTCCGTCCGTCTGTCCGTCTGTGGTCAACGCAGCGCCTAAACCGTTCGGTCGATTTTCTTCAAAATTGATATTCCCCAGTCGATCTGATTATAGTCGAAGCTTTGTGATTTTGAAAAAGATTCTTTAAAATTTGGGAGTACTTTATATGAAGCCCCCGGGGGTTTTCAACATTTTCTCAAAAACGGCTCCAATTTTTTTCTTTAAATTTCTTGTATGAATAGAGGAAAATACACTTTTTAACATGGCATAGGTCCGATTTTCACGTACAGCTCTGAATTTTCGAAAATTGTGAAAGTTTGAATTTTTTCGGCGTCTTTCTCCAACTACAAAATTGAAGATAGAGATTTTTCTTCAAATAAAATTTGTTCTGCATATTGAGTTCTTTAATAAAGGTCATGTAAATGTTTTTCAAAATTTTGGTAGTTTTCGTGCAATATTGCGTGCAATATGTGCAATTGTAAAAAATTACAAAAACAAAATTTTCCCAAAACGGCTCCAAATTTTTTCTTTAAACTTTTGGTAGGGATAATGGTAAATGTACTCGATCAATGACATAAAAGCAATTTTGGTCTATCGGTTGGTTTTTTCAAAAATTACAAAAATGTAAATTTTTTACTTGTCTCTCACGTCGTTAATATTTACATTATCGGCGATTATTTTACATTATTATATTTACGAGTATATATGCTTTAAATAATGTCAAGTAAAGTTTCTCGAAAACACTACCGTTTTCTGTGAAAAGTAGCTCAAATTTCGGCATTTTCAGAAATGCTCAAACGTCATTTTCTCGTATATGGCTGCAATTTTTTTCTTGAAACTTTTGTAACGGATAGTGCTAATTACACTCATTAGTGTAGCGTGCTTAATTTTTTCAAAATACGAGTAGTTTTTCTTTAATTTTGTGACAAACGTAATAGGCCGCTGTAAATTTACTGCGCTTCGGACAGCTGGATGCGTCGTAAATTAGAATGTACAATTTTGTATATTATTTCTTTCTTCGTTTCTTACATTCGAACTTTGTTATAGACTTACACATTAATATTTTAGAAATTGTTTATTTTGAAATATTTGAAATAAGTAAAAAGAATTAATAGCTCTCAGAATAGCGACAATGCAGGGTCTGCAACAATGGAATTCACTTTGCGCTCGCGAATATCTGTGAATTAGTGTCATTGTTGTGACCTAATGGAGCTGTATGAAAAGGAGTTATAATTGTCTAATTTATGTTGATATTTGCAGGCAAATATTTAGTTTTGCACCAAATGCTGTACCATTTGTAGTGAGTCGAGAATTTGTTGCATGGTTTTAAAATACTCTTCCCTAATCATGGCCCAATGGAAGGCATTTCTATATTTCCAGGGTATCAGGCTTCTTTTTCCAATACAGGGTTACAAAACTTTTGCATTCTATTTTTGTGAAGTTGTAGAATTCACATAGTTCTGACAACATTGCAATGGAAATAGTGAGTTCCAAGCGAAGATGTTAGTAGCGCATAAAGTGCAATATTACAGTACTACTTAGCTGTTTCCTCTAATACGGGAAAGTAAGTGCTGTTGTAGCACCACTATTTGTTCATAAACTAACGAAACAGTTGTGTCTTCCGCCGTGTTGAATGGCCCAGCTCGGCCGAATAATTCAAGTTCATGTGGTTCCTGTGTGCGGGTCGACCGTGTTCTTTGAAACGCGAATTTGGCAGGTCGCAGATCCTCTGAGAGCGTACCCTTGGCGTTGGCCGCGTTGCCTCATGCGCTGCCCGGCTGCCGCCCCAGCGCCTGACTCACTGCCACTCGCGCCCGCGCCCGCGCAGGCTGCTCCCGATCGCAATCACGCGGCCCTTTCCTCGTTCTCTCTCCCTCGCGTGCGCCGCTACACGCTGCCTCGAGCGCCGATATTGCTCCAAATGACCGCCTCGAAACGCACAAAATGATTGTGGATCAGGGGAGGGGGACGGACGGTCTGACGTAAAGGTGCAAAGGTTTCCGTTTCTTCTGAGAAGGCCTTTGGAACGAATTTTAGCTGCCATGTCATTTGTTGATGGATTGATTAGTGAATCCGGGCGCGGCAACTGCTAAGGTCATCAGCCCCGTGCGTGTAGGGCATGTTTGTTGCTTGGGAGGTGGCGGTGATCTTCCCTCGCTGGGTGGTGGGGTCCGGCGCCGACCTACAGTCGGCAAACGGGGTCCATTACATTTTGTACATGATGGATCGGTAGCGCTCTACATGAACGGGCGTATGCCATCCAACCACAGATTTTTCGGACGCTGTGACAGACGTCATGGACATATTCATCTGAATTGTTTGTGAAGAATCGTAGGGACATCCACAAGAAGTTCACAAGATCACGATTATTTTGTATTCTCGTACAGTAATGCACACAAGGGGAGGGGGTGCTTATGGCAATCATGTACCCATCCCACACAAGAAGCCAATAGCTCAAACACAAGTACAATTTTCTCTAATTTTTGATAGCAAGGAAGGTTATTCAATGACTCAACTGAATACGTTATAAATAATTAGAAATAAAAAGTAAAAAATAATTACATTCAGCATAATGAAAATTTGTTGACAAGGATACAGGAAGGATTGACAAGAATCTTGGAGGTCTGTAGCTCCCCTCATAGAAATATCTCTGTTGCGTCACTGTTTTCATATTTTATTAAATCGCTAGGCAGTTGCAATGCCATTTAGAATTTACAATTAATTATTAAACATTTGTCGCAATTCTTGTTTCCATATCTCACGAACGACATAATATTAACTTTTGTGATCTTCTCAAAAATTATTAAAATACAGTTATTTACTTTGTTTAAAATACAGCTAAAATACTGTATTTTAAGACTATTACTTTTTTGTTATATTTATATAATTTTGTTTTATTACAGAAAATGCTTAATTGTTAGTACATGATTCTTCAGGGGTAATAAGTTTTGGTATGGATTCTTCAGGAATAAGTGAACTTTTCAGTTTACTTCATCTGTAAAAGCGCGAAAGTCTTTCAGAGGAAACCATGCATTCATCTTTAAGCACTGCCATTGCTATCATTTTCTTTTTTTTCACTTTACTTCGTAAGAAGAGGAAGTATTGTACTCGTGCACCGAAAATTGGCGAGTTTTCGAAAGAAAACTCATATTCCCCTGGTAAAGAAAAAGTAGATGAGTCTTGTACCTAAATGTAGTAAATTACTTTCTTTAACACGTCAGTATCCATGTTTTGTGGGTCCTTGACACCGAATAACTAATTCACGGTAAAACGTCTGTCATTCCGTCCGTCTGTCCGCCCCGCACGTACGTCCGCCTCTCATGGCAGACGTTATGCGGTCAACCACAGCGCGTAAATCCTGTAAAAGATTTTCTCGAAAATTGGTATTCCCGAATGGTTCTTAACGTACTCGATGCTCGGCGAATTTGAAACGGATTTTGATTTTTGGCGGTACTTTACATGAAACATTAATTACATTTACGAAATGTTTTCAGCAATAGTTTCAAATTTAATATTAGACTTTGTCAGTAGATAGCGTAGAAAACACTAAAAAGAATGGTGCAGATCTCGTTTTCGTTAAAATATCGTATATTTAGAAAATTGGAGAAATTCAAAACTTTTTCGAATTCTTTCTACAACTAAAATAGTGAAGATACAAATATTTTTTCTGAATAAAATTTGTTGTTCAAAGGTAATCTTGAAATCAACTCATGTTGAATTTTTCGAAGATACGAGCAGTTTTACCGTAATTTTACGTGAATTGTATGCAATTTTCACACAGTAATTTTCTCAAAGACGTTTGCAATTTTTCTTTAATTTTTCCCACTGATAAAGAATTATGCGCTTAAAATGTGGCTATGTCTCGTTTCTGGAGAAAACATTTAAAAATACAATATTGATATTTTTCTTAAATGCAATTAATTTCTTCTAAAAAATTAGGTCGTTAAATGTAATGTACATTTTATGAAAAAACTAATAGTTATTGGCGTCATTTTTGCTTGAAGTTAATCAGTTTACAAACAATGATTTTCTCAAAAACAAATTCAAATTTATTCTTTTAAGTTTTTCACAGATAAAGAGCGCATAAAAAATCGTATATGTCTCATTTTTGTTGAACTCTCTGAATTTTCAAAAATTTCGAAGATTAGGATTAATATGAGAAAGTATGTGCTGTTGTAGCATCACTAGTTTCCGTTAGCAACGGTGAACGGTTACTAAGTAATGGAAATATTAACAAAAAATAACTGGAAGTTGGATTTGTGCACGTCACTGCAGCGGGTTTCCTGGCTCCACCGGAGAACGCGGAGCGGCTCGGCACCGCAGAACCGGATCCCCGGCGTGCACAGGGCGACGGACAAGGAGACGGCGGGGGCGTGGCGGGAGTGGGGGCGGGGCGGATCGCCGCGCCGCCGGTTGCGACAAGCCCTCCGCCGCCGCCGCGGGCCCCTCCCCCTTGCGCAATGCCGCGCCGCGCCGGGGTCCGCGCTCGACGCCCGCCGCCGCGCCGCGCTGCGCCGCGCCGCGGAAGCGCCGTTGCCCAAGCGACCAGCGACGGCCCGCGCGCCCAGGGCCTTGCCACTCACGTGCAGACTAGTGGGGATTCCTACGACCCTTGCACCTTCTTGCAGCAACTAAAAGACAAGCTGCTGCCTACGTTATTGTAAAATGGATGGGCGAGACATGAGTTTGCGCAATTGTTTATCTGGGAACGTCAACTGCTATGTTCGTTTGTTTCATTAGTATAGTAAATATTGTATTCTGGGATGTGGTGGCGTTTCTCATCCGATGAATTGTTATATCGGGCGCCAACCTACATGCCGGCTTGCGGGGTTTCTCCAACCAGATATCTCCCACCGGGGGCACCGTCCCAGACGGGACAAGCTCCAAACTCCCGACTGGTCTTTCGCTGTTGTGCAGTGCTTGTAAGTGTAGGTGTAAGTTAGGGGTGAAAATAGGACAAGAATGAGGAAGGAATAATTGCGCGTGGTCCGTGGCCTGTTTTCTAGCGTAATACTCCGGCTTATGCCTGATCTTGGTCGGAGAAAAGCTCTCGAGACACAAGTAAGCATCTCCAGTGGAAAAGACTTCACTGACGATCGTGGATAATATAGAGCCACGGTTCTTTCATGTACACATTTCCATTACGAAAAAATAATTTCATTTTTGTGTTTCGTATTTTCCGCCATTGTTCGGGGAACTTTTACCGTACATAAATACTAAAGTCTCACCGCGGGACATGAGGGTGTATTTTCTTGAACTCTTACATTTTGTTCCCAATCGAAGCCGAGCCCGATCGAAGTCGTGGATTTTTAAGGATGAAAAACTCCTTCGTACGCCTTCCTTCGGTGGGGAAGTAAAGCCAGCTGCCTCATGTTGTAGATTTACTGCATGTAGCAGAACCTCAAGCCTAAAAGAAGCCTCTAAGCGAAGTTCAAAATCACCTAGTTTCGTCACCCGAGGAATACGTTCTTTCTCCGCTAGATGGAGAAAGAAGCAGAAGAGCGGGCCTGCTGACCCGAGACTTGCCACGTAAAATAAGGTAACTAACGTAATATAAGTACGTGAAATAAGTAACGTAACATAAAATAAGTAACGTGACGTAAAATAAGTAACGTAACTAACGTAAAATAAGTAACGTAACGTAAAATAAGTAACGTAACGTAAAATAAGTAACGTAACGTAAAATAAGTAACGTAAAATAAGGTAACTAACGTAAAATAAGGTAACTAACGTGAAATAAGGTAACTAACCACGTAACTAACTCTTTTTTTCGGTCCCAATGGAGAGGAGATAGGCCCCTGTCTCCGTCGCCGGGCCGCGCCGACTCCCAGGCCCCTCTCCCCGCTGTGCGCGCGCTCGCCCGCGAGGCTTCTCCCTCCCATTCACTCCGGCGCAGGCACCGCTACTGCATTTGCACCCGCGCCGCGAACGGTCGACGAACCCAAACCAACGAAGACGCCAGCAGCATTTAAATGTTGAGGCGGGCCGTAGAAAGCATTTGGATACGAATGCTTCTAATTCTTTCGTGTTCAAAAAGACAGTGTAAGTAACAGTTCCATTGTTTATGGTATGCTTTTAAAAAGAAACAACCGTACAATACCTCAACGTCAAAATGTTTTCTAGTAGGAAGCCACATAAGAAATAAACTTTTCACGAATTTAACAATATAAATTCGATTACGTTGACACTATTACTTGTATCTACAATATAGAAATGAAATGACTGGGGGTACCATAATTACATCATAATTTATTGCAGTAATTTGAAAGTAACTTTGAAAATTGCGTTTCCATCATGTCATACCTTTGTTCACGCCTTAAACATAACAGTTATGGGCATCCACGACATGCCATTACTTTTCTTCTCTTAGTGTAACGAAATGCATGATTTCACCATTCACATTCGGCTAAGAGATCCATTAGTGTAAACTGATCATATATTTTCTTTTATTTTAATTTTAAAATATCTACTTATTGATGTTTTCACTAATCTTAATTACAAAACAATTTTCAATTATGAAAAATGAATTATGAGCACATGAAGAGTTGCAGCTCACTCTCATTAAACTAGCTGGTACCCGGCGCGTTGCTGCCGCAGAAGAAATAATTGTGGAAATATTCCTCACTCCATCTTTCTCTCCCCACTTTCTTTTCCCTCTCCCTCTTTCCCCCTTTCTCTTTCCCCTCTCTTTCCCCCTTTCTCTTTCCCCTCTCTTTCCCCCATCTCGTCCCTCCCTCTCTTTCCCACCTCTCTTTTCCACCTACATTTTTCCCTCTTAGGGGTAAATTTCATCTGGAAAGAAATCTCTGATTTTAAAATTGAAGATGTCGGACATGTAAGAAATTTGAAAAAAGTCACAGTCTTTATGTAAAGTATCGTGAAACATTAAAATATGTAAATGATTCCTAGACTGGCACTATTACATCTTACTTCCGACGTGTTCACCAAGTTTGAGTTCAAAATCTCCTTATCTGATCCAGTGATACATACCTCCGTCCATTCAATCATCTTATCTCAAATTTGAAGTACAAACCTGCACATATCTCCATTTCCCTTGCTTCAATCTGAACATCTTTGATGCAGCGTTAATAAAACTGAATACTGGCGTATGCGAACTCGCAACTCAAACGGATTGTACCACGGAAAATTCGAGATCGTATTTTTGAGATGATTCCAATTCTTTTCCCTATAGTAAATACTGTAGTAAAGGGGAAGACAAGTGATAATCTAAATTACAGGGTAAGTCCTCCAGTCTGACGACACCGAGTCGGGCGCGCCGGGCCCGTAACTCCGCTATCTGCATTTGCCATCCGCCCCTCGCACACTTCGCGCCGTGACCCACGTCTTTTCCGATTCGCGCCACTGAGCTGCACTCCCCCGTTCCGTCGTCGCCCACTATGTCTTCGCAACGAACCTCCCTCCCTCCATTTTCTACTTTCACAGTGCTGCCCCCTTCCAAGAGCAACCGTTTTTGGCAACTCATTCTGTTAGAAAAAAATCAATTCTAATAAAGGTATCTGCATGAATTAATTCATTTGAAGCGTTCAAGTTTACGAATATATCAATTGATTATGATGTAATAAGTTGTCTCTGTGAGATCACCTTGTACGTTGCCATAAAATATTTAATTCTATTTTTTTAGTTAGCAGGGCGTTGCAGTTTGTGCAGTATTTGTTTTGTTTTGTGATAAACGAAACCAAAATAAAAAGAATGCCTATTTGCCTGAATTCTTTCAGGCGCCAATGTATTTTGAGACCGCTGTCGGGTGGATCGCCTGCAGCACTGGTTTTTCTTTCATGCTTCAAGGTCACCTTGTTGGCAGAGCCTTCACATTTCTGCGGTGAAAAACGCTCGTCTGGAACGAGTCAGACTTCGCATAGCTCTTCAGCGCCTACGCGTTTGCACTGCGTTTCAAGCCGACAAAAAAGCGATATGTGAGCATGTCAAGGAATAAATTAAAGACGCTATCGATTGAAATCTTTGTCACCATTCACATTCGGCTAAAAGTTCCATTAGTGTAAATTGATCATCTATTTGTCTTTGATTTTAATTTTAAAATATACACTTAGCGATATTTTCACTAATGTTCATTATAAAACAATTTTAAATTATGAAAAATGTATTACGAGCACATGAAGCGTTACAACTCGTTCTCATTACCACGTTCTAGTGAAGGTATTACTCTTCAAGCCTGCTCCTTATTTCGCGAAACGTACGTGACCTATCCTCCTTCTGTCCTCGTATTTTTATTAAATTATAGATTTCAGACTGTCTCTTTTCTTCACTTAAATTGTATTAACTGAATAAAAGTTCACCTAATTCTAAAAAAGTTTATACGAAGAGGGATTAGAAGCAATCCATGAATCCGATATATCAGAAAGAAGTTAACCACCTCTCCAGTTATCAAATTATTCCAAAATAATTTTAAAACTTGAAAAATATTTTCTGCGAGCTAAGACAATGGGATTAAGTTAATGTTTCTGCAGTAACTACACACAATTTTATTAAAAGGGTTTATTGTTGCAAACACAAGCGAAGTCGTCATACAAGAGCCAGTGTTTAATATTCAAAATCAAATTCGTAATCTTTGCCAAAATATATAGTAACACCGGGAGAATTAAACAATACGAAAATAGTCGTCGTAATACAAAATGCCCAAGAACTCATCGGAACAGAGTCGCTAGTCAAGAGGCCACGGTCGAGGCAATCCACCGCCGGTGGCCGGCGGAGGGGAGGCTTCATACCTCCACTTCAATGCGCCCCTTTGCGTCGTCGCTTGGCTCGGGGGGGGGGGTCATCCGCTCCAGTGCTTCGCGCTTCCCCGCTGAGCAGCGGGCTATGCCGCCATGACAGTTTCTATGTTCCCTAATTCAAAATTTGACATTAAACTCATTTTACAACTTTGCAGATGATTTTTTTATATACAAACAAAAAATTCCAATGTTTATTCAATTACACAAAGAAATGCTCATTTTATCTTCATTCAAAGATTCAAGTTTATGGATTAAACGGATAATTTAAACAAAATACTTCTGAGATGATCAAGTAGGTGATAAAAGCTGAAAAAGTCTGAAATAACTAAGTACTCACTAAATTTCTTGCACTCTAGTGAATCAGTGAATTTCTGTTTTAGCAGTTCAATTATAAAATCTAATTTGGAAATGTCTTTTTTACTTTCCCGTATACGTACGTATACACGGAGTGATATACGTAGTATAGGAAAAGTTATGTAATGCTGCGCGAAAAAATGGCCAATTTTCGGCGGAAAAAAATTAATTGCCGGGCCGTGAAAACGAATAAGTGGATAAAACCAGTTGCTAAATTAAGAAAAAAAATCCCCTAACACGTGGTGTGGTCAAAATCCATGATTTGTTACTTCTTCATACTTAAAAATTGATTGACGGCATTCCGTCCGTCTGTCCGTCTGTGGTCAACGCTAGCGCCTAAACCGTTCGGTCGATTTTCTTCAAAATTGATATTCCCCAGTCGATCTGATTCTAGTCGAAGCTTTGTGATTTTGAAAAAGATTCTTTAAAATTTGGGGGTACTTTATATGAAGCCCCCGGGGGATTTTCAACATTTTCTCAAAAACGGCTCCAAATTTTTTCTTTAAATTTCTTGTATGAATAGAGTAAAATACACTTTTTAACATGGCATAGGTCCGATTTTCACGTACAGCTCTAAATTTTCGAAAATTGTGAAAGTTTGAATTTTTTTCGGCGTCTTTCTCCAACTACAAAATTGAAGATAGAGATTTTTACTTCAGATAAAATTTGTTCTGCATATTGAGTTCTTTAATAAAGGCCATGTAAATGTTTTTCACAATTTTGGTAGTTTTCGTGCAATATTGCGTGCAATATGTGCAATTTTAAAAAATTACAAAAACAAAATTTTCTCAAAAACGGCTCCAAATTTTTTCTTTAAACTTTTGGTAGGGATAGTGGTAAATGTACTCTATCAATGACATAAAAGCAATTTTGGTCTATCGGTTGGTTTTTTCAAAAATTACCAAAATGTAAATTTTTTACTTGTCTCTCACGTCGTTAATATTTACATTATCGGCGATTTTTTTACATTATTATATTTACGAGTATATATGCTTTAAATAATGTCAAGTAAAGTTTCTCGAAAACACTACCGTTTTCTGTGAAAAGTAGCTCAAATTTCGGCATTTTCAGAAATGCTCAAACGTCATTTTCTCGTATATGGCTGCAATTTTTTTTCTTGAAACTTTTGTAACGGATAGTGCTAATTACACTCATTAGTATAGCGTGAAGTTTATTTTGAGTTTTTTTGTTTTTTTCAAAAATTATATAAATGTAAATTTTTTGAAAGATCTCTCACATCTTTATTATGCACATTATCCGCAAATTGTAAAGATGATTATATTTGTGAGTGTAAGTGCTTCAAATAACTTCAAATAAAGTATTTTGAAAACTCAAAAATTTTCTGTGAAAATAGCTTCAAATTTCGCATTTTTAGTAGTGCTAAAACGCCATTTTCTCTTAAACGGCACATAATTTTTAAAAGAAAATTGCCATTTACGGCTAGGTTTTTGTGTTCTTTAATATTCTAAAATTAATGTTTCTGTTCTACTAATAGGAAACCGAAAAATTAAGAAAATGACAAAAAAAATGTACTTTTGGCGATGATAGATGGTAGCTGGCAAGAAAGAGTATGTGGCAATTCCGAATATTGACAAATAAATAAATACAATAAATACGGTCATGCTTAATTTTTTCAAAATACGAGTAGTTTTTCTTTAATTTTGTGACAAACGTAATAGGCCGCTGTAAATTTACTGCGCTTTGGACAGCTGGATGCGTCGTAAATTAGAATGTGCAATTTTGTATATTATTTCTTTCTTCGTTTCTTACATTCGAACTTTGTTATAGACTTACACATTAATATTTTAGAAATTGTTTATTTTGAAATATTTGAAATAAGTAAAAAGAATTAATAGCTCTCAGAATAGCGACAATGCAGGGTCTGCAACAATGGAATTCACTTTGCGCTCGCGAATATCTGTGAATTAGTGTCATTGTTGTGACCTAATGGAGCTGTATGAAAAGGAGTTATAATTGTCTAATTTATGTTGATATTTGCAGGCAAATATTTAGTTTTGCACCAAATGCTGTACCATTTGTAGTGAGTCGAGAATTTGTTGCATGGTTTTAAAATACTCTTCCCTAATCATGGCCCAATGGAAGGCATTTCTATATTTCCAGGGTATCAGGCTTCTTTTTCCAATACAGGGTTACAAAACCTTTGCATTCTATTTTTGTGAAGTTGTAGAATTCACATAGTTCTGACAACACTGCAATGGAAATAGTGAGTTCCGAGCGAAGATGTTAGTAGCGCATAAAGTGCAATATTACAGTACTTCTTAGCTGTTTCCTCTAATACGGGAAAGTAAGTGCTGTTGTAGCACCACTAGTTTATTTTTAAAAAGGAGTTACCATCATTAACAACCTTGGATCTTATAATTTCAAACGTAACTAAGCCTTAATTAAAGCCATGTTCTCAGTAATTGTCAGCTAAACAAATAGAGATAGCTGGCCTGGTGGAAGGTGGCGCAGGCTTGGAGAAGAGAGACTGACCGCTAGGTACATCTTTAGGCTTTTGCTACCACGTAAAAAGCACCTAGTTTATCATCTTTACCCTTAGCAATGTGACGAAAAATGGGGTGGTAGAGGAAGGCATCTCGTCATTGCGGAGAAAGGGAATTCTGCAATCACGAAAGGGATTGCGACATCCATTCATTTATTCGTCCATATGTTCATCCCAATCTTTTTGCCCTTCCCTTCCATAAGGACTGAAATGGGTCTAAGAGTCTCCACAGCGCAAGATGAAATAGACAACTGACAGTGATGGGCATAAGGGCTTCATCTGCGCCGGATTCATGGAAGGAATGCCATCTACGACACTTTTTATAACAATTTATAGTAATATTAAAAATAAAAATAATAATAATAGGAATTATAAATAACAATAGTTATTATGATTATTATTAAGATAATTTTCTATTATTTCGATAATTTTAATATTTTTTAATTCATAATCCTTCACAAAATTCCAGCGTTTCCTAGGTATGATGCCTGGTTCGGGGCACCAATTGATGTCACTGCAGTTCCTCTGACCGGTTCGAGGGCCGATAGTGGCAGGAGTTTAGTCACTAACTAGATAGTTGGGACGAATTCATCAGCTGTCTGGAGGAGAATTCTAGCGGCGAGCTCCTCTGATCGGTGGCTTGCTATGGTTTTTTATATCAACATTAGGCTCCAGGCGAATGCCGGAGCAGTATCGTAACAAACTGTCCCCGGACCGTACGCGAACTTTTCTTCCTCCCCCTTGTCGTATCCTCACCCTTTACATAGACATGCCTACTTTGCCACACACATCGGGAGATAAACCGGGAGCTTAGAGTTTGTCCCGGCTTTAGCGGTGCTCCACTGGGAGAGATACCTGGAGGCGAAACCCTGCAAATCAGTGCGTAGGTAGGCTTCGGATATAACCATCCAGCGGGGATGGAACACCGCCACCTCCCAGGATAAAACATTCATTGCACTGACGGGACTGATAACCTTACCCCCACCACTCACCGTGTTGGATATGCGGATTCTCATGAAATTTCTCCAGCTGGTAGAACACCTTGAAAATCTCAGATATCCAAGTTTTCAAGTGCTATGGAGTATTAGAAGTAGTATTTTAGAGGCGTTTTTCATCAAGACCTTTCGTGACCTCTGCGCCTTCCTCAGCGGGCGAACCGTTGCATGGGCTGCGCTAGGAACGTTAGGCATCTTCTTACCACCGGTGTCAGATTTTTAGCGCGTTTGTTCTTTCACGACTGATGGCAAAGGTCATATCCGTTGGTCTCATTTTAGTTTGAAGTGCAGTATCATGCGTTCTTAATATTTCTACCGAAGTCAGTTGCAAGGATACCTTAAATCAATGCTAATTTTTAAGGAAACTGAAAAATTAATCTACATACTATAATACATTTAATGACATTTATGTTACACTTTATGTTTTGACATTTTTCATTATAGCCCATTAGTTTGATAATTTTCTTTCTAACCGAATAGTGAAATGTATGTATATATGCATGCGTATTTATTTACACATATATGTAGGTATCGTATATCGAGGTACCATTTTCGGGGACCCATATCTTTGCAATAATTATATTTGGTATATTCATGCATGTGTTCGACCTTCTTGTCTGTTTGAACCTGCCTCGTAAACACCGTTTTTTCACCCTCCATGCTACATGTCCTCCGAGGCAATTGACACCCTGCCTACAGATAGACTGATAGCGGCGGCGCGACTCACGAGTAACGGCCGCAGGGCCGTCGGCAAGCGGCGATTTCCGTGCTTCGACAGGCAGTAAGGTCAAGAAAGGTCTCAATACTAATTGTCGCCAAAAAATGCTTCATAGCAAATACAAAATTGAATATAGGGGTTTAGAAAGGTGTTGAACAAGCTAGTAAAATGTCATGTCAATCTGAGTATCCAGTACGGTGAGTGTTGCGTGTCATAATTTGATGTTCCCGGAAACATCAGTCTTTCTTTCAGCGAATATTATTGTATGTAGATGTTTTAAGATGATTTTTATCATAAAAGAAAATTATTTTGAACATACGAGTGTGTGTTATGTAAATAGTCTTTAAATGCTAGTTCTCATTTATTATTTTAAGTTAAGGATTTTTTGCGACCGAAGTAGTACCAAGTTGCGTAATTTCAAGGTAAGAATGACTATTCGTTGTTGGGGGAGGGGGATGATCTAGGCAGGTGCAAGTGCGATATGCGAGGAAAAGAAGAGAGGGGGTTCCGATGGAAGCTTTGGTAGTTACATTGTTACGGCAACGCCTCATATCACTCACACACTCGTTATTGCGCTATGTCCCGTCTTTCAGAAAGAATCAGAGATATTGCACATTCACTCGAATTCAGAACATATAATCCCAGGAAGACGGGACCCACACGGTGACACATTTTATGATAGAGCCACAACGTCAAAAAAATCTGTTTCAAATCAACTTTCAGTAAAATGAATCAACTCAGAGTTGGAACTTCTACTTTCTCCTGTAATTATAAACTATTGCAAATGACATTCACCTTTTTTTCATTTTTAAAGTTTCCAACAGTCTGTACTAGGAAAGTGTGTACGTCTGTACGTGACGAAGCTTATCAAAGCTCTATTATGACGCGTTGCTGTGCACAGGTTCTTAGGTGTCTTTTATTACGAGTAACTGTGGTTGTTAACCTACATCTGATTAGGACTCAGGATTACTCATAGCTGGCATTGCAGTAGAGAGACGCCAAGTTCTCTGCAACCCAGGAGACCTAGCATTCTAAATCCGGGACCAGCTGCATGCTTCTTGGTGACTTCATTGCTTCTGCAACTATATTGATTAGTCCTAGGGTTCAAGGATCAACTCTTAACTGGGGAATTTTGGTAGCTACGAAAACATAGCATGGTGGAATTCAGCAATGCTCCGGAGGGGAATTCTAGCGGCGAGCTGGTTGCATTGATTAATAGTAGGTCAACCCCGGAGCAATTTCTTAACAAATGGGTCAAGGATTGCATGCGATCTTTGCTTCATCTCCTCCTCCTCTTCTCATCTCCTTCGTTAATCCAAACTCAAACTTAAGAGTTTTTTCGTCTTCTATGGCGATAGCGCGGTTTGGAAAAGGTATTTGGAGGGGAAAGGGTCGTAAAATTTTGTAGATCGGCACTTGATCTCACGTTTCAGCTTCGAAGTAACCTCGCCATCTCCTGGGATATACATGCATTATACTTCTTACCCACGTGAACACACAAGGACAGGTGGCTCAGGGCATCAACCGATGTCAACTGCAGTGTGTCTGACCGGGAAGTCTTAGGTTTGAGTCCCAACGTTGAGCATTTACCGACACTGGCCACATAGCTATGACGAGTTCAGTCGCTGTCTAGAGGAGAATTCTGGCGGCCGGCTGCTCTTTTCGGTAGGTTTCCGTGTTTTTTTTTTTTCCATCAATACCTGGCGAATGCCAGAGCAGTATTTGAACAAACGTGCCCAACTTTGACATACTTGCACTTCCAAGCACTACACTATCACATGTGCCGAGAGACCGATGGGGGATTTAGAGCTTGTCTCGGCTGGGGCGGTGCCCCTCTGGTGGGAGATACCTAGTTGGAGAAAACTTCGCTAGACGACTTTCAGCCGGGGCCGGATCTCACCATTTGGCGGGGAAAGATAAGTGCCACCTCCCGAGGAATAACATACACTACAATTACGGAACTAACGACATTTGCAGTTGACGCGTCCGAAATCACTATTCAATCAATAACGCGAAGACAATAAATACACAGTATACCCATGCGTGCTTGATCAGCAGTGGAAGGGCGGGGCGGGGCGGGGCGGGGCGGGGGCGTCCGGCGCTCTTGCGCGTCCGTTGCGCCTCGTCACCGCGCCAGTAGCCCGAATCCACGCGGGCCGCGGCGCCGGTCTCCCAGCGGGGGCTGCGACTAGTTGGCATGAATTCGCCGGCGTGGTGCAACCGCTGAGCACACCTCGAACACGTTTTTTCACGGTGCGCGACCAGCCCAAATGCCCGCGCTCTGACACTTGGCCATGCCTCTTGGGCAATTCACGCAAACGTGAAGCTCACTACATATAGAGCGTGCAAGAAAAATGGATGAAAATATGTTTACCTTGAATCTAATGAAGTAATTTCACGCTTTTCAATATATACGTATAATGGATAGATTGGTTTTAAATTTCATAAACTATGTGTTCTCTGTGCAGTTTTCCTCGTCCATTAATCATCATAATTATCATCATCTTCATTAACATCAACCTTTTCCTCCTAGTCATTCTTCTTTTTATCCTCATTTTTCTTCTCTCCTTCTATTCCTTCTTATAATCATTTTTCTCCTCTTCCATTTTGTTCTTATCGTTCTTCTTTTCCTTCAATTACTACGGCTTCTTTTCCTCGCTCTTCAGTTTTTATTGATAATCCTGGTGCTGTATTTCAACTCGACTCGAGGGTCTTTTCCTTTATTTTCCGTCCGGAGATAAGGCCATTACATTTCACGCTTATCTGAAATATTGCGTGAGTATACTCTAGTGATAGTCTGCAATATCAAGAGTTTTGTAATAAAGCAGAATATATTCATTTTTTTTCTTTCTCGCCCTTACGAAAGTACTACGAAGATATTATGTAATCGTGCTCCGAAAAACGGCGAATTTTTAGCAGAAAAACTCTTATTGCCGGGTCCTGGTAGCAAAAAATTGGATAAATCCAGTTGCTAAATTTAGAAAAAATGTAGCTCTAACTCGTGGTGTGGCCAGAATCCGTGTTTTGTGGGTCCTTGTTTCTGAGTTCTCTTCTTTTCTCATTACTCGTCTGTATATTTCCGTGAAATGCAGTTTTACTTGCATTTATTCTTGTTTCGAATTTCGTCTCTAAAAGTAAACGCCTTGCAACAGCATCAAACAGATCAATTTCATTTCTTAGTCCACTTTTTACGGAAGATTGGTTTGCGCAGTCGCAGCGGTTCGTGAACCCGCCTTGCGCCACTCCTCCGCAGAGGGTAACCCTCCCAAATGGTGGCGTGCGCGCGGCGGGGCCCTGGAGGCTTCGCGCCGAGGCCTCGCGTCGCGCTGATGTCTGCGTGCGTCGCCCTCTCGGGCGCTCGGGTCACGACGCGGCCGTGACCCGCGGTGCGGCGCGGCGCGCGGGGGAGGCGGGGCGCCGAAAACCGCTCGGCCCGTCCCGCCCCGGCCCACCCCGCCCCGCCCCGCCCCGCCCTCGCCCGCGGGCGCCGGCCAGGTGCGGCCGGCTGTGAAAGGGGTCGACCCCGCGCCCAAGGCCCAGTCGGCTTCTCTCGGCTTCTTTTTGCGCCCGCGCGCGTCAGGTGCCACGCGGCATCCGGCCGCCCGCGCTCCCGCCCCCGCCCACCCCCTCGCTCCCCCGGCCCCTCCCACCCCTCGCGCGCCCTGCGCTGCGAGCGCACGCGATGCTGTCACGGCACGCCTCGCGCACGCCTTCTCCTCCTAGGTATATAGCTGGGGAAGGGATCCCGTGTGTGCAGTAGTTCTCTGGGTGCCTTTGTTGGGGTTCGGTGGGGTGACGATTGCGTGGGCTCGGAATCTATCGAAGAGGGGAAACGTCGCTCATTGGTCCAGTTCCTGAGGAATGGTGACACAGAGAACGGAATGTGGGGACAACCTTCGCCTGGTAATGGGTCTATATACTGTACGTAATTCTAGACCAATCTCATTTCTGACAGCAATGTCAGAGTACTTTGTGACTGTAAGCGAAGTTCATGGACACAGTTGAAAATATCATATCCTTTTACGCTGGAAGTACGACGTTTTGGAGACTTATTGCTATACTGAGTGCATTACACTGATTAAATTCTCTAAATTAAGTTGATTTAAATGGTAATTGACAGTATTAGTAACGATACACAGATTAAACAAGTGCCCAAGTTCTGTTCCTGTTCCTTTGAAAGGGAAGCCTGATGTATTGCTGGGAACGCCTTCCTGAGAGGTGTTGAGCTGCAGCAGCAAGTGCAGTCCTGGCGTCGCCTGAAACCCTGCTTAGGCACACTGGTAGTTGAGGAGCTTTCTTTGCCCCAGTCAGGTACCGCAAGGAGACCTTCCGCCCAGGGTAGTCCAGGAACGAAAACTGGAACTCTGGGAAAAATTATTTCAGCTCTGACACTCTCCACTCAAATGTGAAAAGCATATTACAGAAACGGCTCTGCGCAACATTCAGAGAAAACGTGTGCAAGATTCGGACAATATATCGCCCAGAATATGTATTTCCTTTCCACTAATTATAAGGTGGCTAGTTACTAAAATGCTAATCCATCTAGCCGAGATTTGACAAACGCCCAAACACAGAAAATAGCCCAGCTTCCAATCATAAGATTTTGCAAAAGAAGATAAGATTATAAGATTTTTGCTTTATTGCACAGCTCTGAAATTCGAAAATGTATTAATCTTCTGAAATTTTCATTGTAATTTTTTTGTACCAGTATTTTCGTAGTTGTGTGTTTTTTCTTCAACTGCATCATTATTTTCGATGGATAAATGCATTAGTCTTTTACATACTTTTCCTCAAAAATATGCGCGCTCTCGCTATTCATTTCTTGAACGAAATTTAAATTAATTTATCAGAGATAAATGAAACATAAAATTTAATAATTTTTTTATTGGGAAATGGAATTAGATGCTCGTTTCTGGCTATTTAGTAAAGGTTAATATCTTAGACGTAGCCCTCGGTGGCTCTTTCGTTAGAGTGCTCACTTTCTACGGCGCAACCCCGGATTGAATTCCCGGAGGGGTAAAATTATAACTGTGGACTTTCCTTACAAATGTCCCAGTACCTATTGCTGTATGACGATAAGGAAGCCCATCCTGTGGAAGACCTGTATTGACGGTGAATGGATGTCTTCTTGCTAACCACACGAACCCATTACCCCATAACCAAGAGCCTTGGCCACCGCTGGTTGGCCAAGGCCATAGTGCGCAGTCGAGCCAAAGGAGTATCTCAGAAGATGATAAAAAATTAAAGTGTGAAAAGCTGCACACACGCGGCTCTTGCCGAGACCTCGAGCGCCGCGGCGCGCAGGGGGTTCGCGTGATACCGATTGGGCGGCAGTGGCGGGCGCCCAAGGCCTTCGAAAGGATTCCGACCCCGTTGCATCTGTTAGCTGCAGCAGCAGCAGCGGATCACTCGCGGAGCAGATCGCGCGCTGCACTTTCCCTGGGCGCAGGGGAGCCGCCGCCGCCGCCGCCGCCCCCGGCGCCGCGGCGCGAGGAACTCGTCCTGCAGGCTGCACCTCTCGGCGCCCAAACAAGAAAGCGCTCAGATTAGCACATGGCACCGCTCGCCGCGGCCAGTGAACTTTGAAGACGAGAGGATCGATAATCTTCCTTTTTACGACTGTCAAGGCGATTTCTTGGAAACCGGCTATAATAATGATGGTTAAGACAAATATCCATGCGAAAAAACGGCACATTCTCGGTGACGTAGTTTATATGTTCAGCGTGTACCTGAAATCTCCTTCGGTGTGTCAGAACGTGATCTGCCGAACGTTGTGCATATGGTTTTATTAAGAATTAGAGGAAAAAACCTCATGAATAAAAGCATATACCTCCGTTATATGCATTTTCACTCTCTATAGTCTTTGGGAAAAATCAATAATTTTCTATTGCATATCGTAGAAGATTGTAGCATTTATTCTGAGATAACTGTATAATTATTAGGTTGATGCAGTTGGTCTTGTCGCAACAGCGCCTGTGATTATGCAGCCCATCCGAAAGCATTGCTGATAGCGTACTTGCCCGGTCAATTCGATTTGAGTATTATTGATCATCATTTCATTGTACTGTGAATGTTCCGCCTTTTTTGCAAGTGCCATCACAGGAATCCAAATTTGAGAAAGGTATTTCTGCACCGTTTCAAGAACTTATACCTTTTGATGCCATCCTCTAAGTAGTCAGTTACATGCCGAATTGAGGTTTAACCAACATTTCATTAGCAAGCTCAACCCTTCTTCGCCTCAAAAAGCCGACTTCCAATAATTTGTTACCCATCCTTTCCTCGGTCTATTTTTAAATGGTCTTTTCATTAAGAAAGCAAACACTCAATTGTCGACTGTATATTTTCTTGTCTTAACACATGAAACATGGTATTATCTGTTGTAAATACCAAATTAATTTGTGGGGGCAAATGGGTAATTGATTTCCCCACAAAGGCCATTGCAAAATGCCTGTGGCGTGACCCTGCACGACGTGCGTTCAATGGCAATGGCTGGTTGAAAAGCCCGGCTGCCCATTGCTCTAATGCGGGAGTGGCTTCCGTCTGCGCCGCCCTCACAGGCTCTCGTCATGAGGACTCCGCGGACTGGAGGCCGCCCCTCCTTCCCTCCTTCCCTCCTCTTCTCCGCCCCCTCCCCGCGCCCCCCGGCCCACTACCCCGCCACCCCTCCTTTCCTCCGCTCCTCGATTCCTCCGCCCCACCACCCCCGCCGCTCCCATCGCCCCCGCCGCCCCCATCGCCCCCGCCGCCCCGCCAACCCGCCTCCCCTGCCTCCCCCGCCTCCCCTCCGCCACCCCCGCCCCCTCCGCCGCCACCGCCTCCCGCATGGTCACCGCCACCGCCACCGCCACCGCTGAGTGGCCGGGCCGGGCAGGGCCGGGTCGTGGCGCCCAGGCGGGTCGGGCCCGCCCGCGGCGTCGGCGTGGCAGCGGCGACGGGCGCCGACCAGAGAGGCTCCCGCCCCGCCCTCCGCGCTCGCGCGCAGCGCAAGGTCGCCCGCCGCGCGCGCCCAGTATCCAGGTTAGCGGCGTTGCACAAGGCCCCCGAAACCGGACCCCGGCCAAATTGCTTCCCTGGCGGTGCAGCGCAGCCCTTGGCAAGGGGCGCGGGCGCGGGCGGGACACTTACTCAACGTCGCCTCCGCCTCACGTCGAGACGTGTGGCCCGCCGCCACGCCCCGCACTCGCCACGCGAATCACGGCCATCTGGACGCGCCACCACTTTTCCTCCGTCCGCGCCCACTCGGCCCCTGGGCGAAGGCGCGAACGAAGGCTCGCGCCATCACGACCGCCCCGGGGGACGTGAGCCGCTGCGGATTGTTCGCCGGGCGTATAGGCGCAGCGCAAATAAGACTTTGCTCATAAAAAGCCCGTCGGACTTCGGGGTAAACCACTTGCGATTCGTGCTGCGATTTCACCAGCAAATGAAGGAGGTTAATCTGGACCCTGCTTGCTGTCTGCAACTCTACACATCATGTTTTTAAAATTGGACAGACCGTTACGTGTTCTTGGTTAGTAATTATTTGCAAGAGAATTTGTTCAGAGTCGAACTAAATCTACAGGATAAAAATGTAGTGAGAGAATAAACTGCAAAAATATAAGTCACAAACGACGTGTGAACTTATAGTGTATGTATGTTTTATCTCTTAGAGATGAAATGCATAACGGTTATTATTAATTCTCTCATCTAGATGCAATTAGAAGATCTTGAATTATCCTTAGCTCTGAGAATCGTGCAACAAACGATAGTGAAGAAACATGGGCGAAGAAATATTTACGATAAAACTCATGAAATAGTTTGAAACTGATTAAATTAACTGTTAATCACATCCAAATTTTTCAAAAACATCTTACAACTCCATTGTATTTTTTTTTGGTGAAATGAGAAAGAAAAACGTTCTAATACTACTGTTGTTTCCGATAGTGCTGAGTGCCCTATGTTACTTTTTTTAAGAATCAGTTAGGCGAGCGAGGGAGGAGGATTACTCCACGATCTACGTGTTTTCTCGGCACGTGATCACATGTTTTCATGCTCCTCGTATCCGTACCCATTGGCACTGAACATGAACTACGGCCGATTATGATTATGCTATTTTGTTAAATATATTAATACAATGAAAACAAATTTCTGAGCAATTTAAATTCTAATTCGGAATACAATTTAATTTTTATTTATAACAAGCATATTTCAACTTTTCGGCGTACTCAATTTCCTTTAAAAACTTGTGTTATATCTCTTTCAGTACTACAAACTGGAAAGCATATCAGTAAATATTAAAAAATAATTAAGCGTTATGAAACTTTTATGAATATTGATTTTCCATAAATGTTTTTATTGTCTACAAGAAGGGCGAAGAAAACTGTAGTGTTTTTCTTGAATATTCAAGAGTTCATTGCTCTTCAGAGGCTAAATATCACAGTCGCAAACACAATCATGACAACTTAATAAATTCAAGTTACAATGAACAAAAAAAGACACATACGGACTTAAGAAATCCAAAATAATTCTACAGTACTAGCATGTCCCAAATCATGGTACATAATTAAAATTGTAAGATTAAAGTTCAATTCATAGGTGTGACTTGGAATGACCCGCTTTTTACAGGCAGGTGTGACATTCGCCGTGAATGATTATGAAAAATGCCAAAATCTCGTTTAACTGGTAATGTATTAGAACGAGTACGTAAGTGGAGATTGATCTTTAGCCTGATAGGTAGGTGTGGTGCTAATGTAATAAATTTTCGAATATTTAAATAATGAAATGAGAGTCGTAAGGAGTGATACTGCGCCAATTTTCAACGAGGGGCACGCAGAATTGTGGTTGGTTGATTGATTTATGTAGTGCCAAGTATTATGGCTATTAGTTCCGCTAGTGTAGAGCATGTTATTTGCTGGAATGTGTCTGTATTCTTCCTCCTCGTGAGTTGTGCAGTAACCTATCGACGGACTGTAAGTTTCCCACCTCCTGCTATCTCCCCAGTGGGACACGCTCCAACTGAGGCAAACTCTAAGCACTCAACTAATCTCTAGACATGTGTGGTAGGGTACTACATGGAAGTGTCAATATGTAAGGTGAGAAAATGTGACGATGAGGAAGGAAAGATTCCGTGCAGTTCGTGGTCCGTTTGTGTGTCCTGATCAACCATTATTCTGGTATTGATGAGAGAAATCACAAAAAACTACCGATCAGAGACGCCGGCCGCTAGCATTCGTGACAGTGTTTGGATTCGACCCAGCTATGCAATTAGTGTCGATACTTCGCCACCGTCTGGTCTACAATCTCCCTGCGCCAGCGACGCTGCAGCGGCACTGGCAATGCGTCCACTGAGCCATGTCGGCCGGTGGCAGGCCCGCGGGAGGGCGATGGCGCGATGAAAGCATGAAAGTATGAAAGCGGCGTGCGGGGCCCTGACCTCGGCCGTGAGCCCTGCGCCCACAGCCTTACGAAACGCCCGTGGCGGCCCCGCGGCGCGCGCGGAGGCGGCGGCGGCGGCGCAATGATGAGTGGGTGCGCAGCTGCGGGCGCGGGCGAGGGGGCGAGGACGTCGCAGGCACAACAGCAATATTAGCGTCTATGCTTTTCAGTGGGTGAAGTTCTGGATGCTAAGAGTTCAAGACTCCATTACGTCGAATCGATTTGGAATTGAACTTTGGCTGTACAATAATTACTTTTCTCATTCTTCTTCTTCTTCTTCTTCTTCTTCTTCTTCTTCTTCTTCTTCTTCTTCTTCTTCTTCATTTTCTTCTTGTCCTTTTCTTTATAATAATAATAATTATTATTATTATTACTATTATTATTATTATTTTATCAGTTTTCTGGTACATTTTGTAAAAGTCTCTTAGATATTTTTAACAAAGTATGACAACTTGGTTGATGACGACGTTCTAATTTATGTGTTAGTATTTATTTTATTTTATTCTAGTTAATTTCTATAGTTTCCAAAATTGTAAAAAAATCTCAAATACCGCTACAGATGTTTTCTGTAAAAGTTTTCCACGAATAGGACGTTAAAAAGAATGGAGACCTTATTTTCGTTGAACACAGCGACTTTTCGAAATTACAAAAGCTAGAAGGAATCCGAGAAATTGCTGGTTTAGTGCCACTAGTTTTATTCATAAATGTAATAAAGCCGTTGTACCTTACCTCTTACGCCTCGACAACAGAAATTAAAACGAAAATGCTAAATTCAGCGTGCTTAGCAGCCTATATTCTATAATACCTTCTTTCTCCGCTAGGTGGTGAAAGGAGCGTAGTAGAAATTTGCGTGGTCAGGCGGAAGAGCGGGCCTAATGGCCCGAGTCTCGCCACGTAAAATAAGGCATTAACTAACTAATTAAACTATATTCTCCTTGGATGTAATCTGGTTAGCTGTCACAATACAGTAACAAAAGACGGGCTGTGGTATCTTTTTACTAGACGCCATTCCAAGCACTTGAAGTGTCAGTGAACTCTGAGGATGTGTGAGACGTGACGCGTCCATGCCATCGAGAGGAGAGGGGGGCGATGGGCGCAGCGAAGACAGCGCCGTTGCTCTTCCGGAAGCAGAGGGAACGAAATCATACGGCTCCAAGACCAGAAACTGCGTATGGGTTGCCTTATTAATTTATTCACAAAGACAAATCAAAATGTACGAGGGTAGATCGGAAAGTAACGCACAATTTTTTTCTCAAATTTTAATTTGTACCAAATCAAAAAAATCACCAACGACCTTACATCTTTGATCTACTTTTCTACATAGTCGCAAAGTTTTTCATCACATTTCTGCCACCATGCTACCAGTTTCTATATGCCCTGTTCTTAGAAGTCAGTTTAGTTGTAGTACAGCTCTCTTGGAAGAATGCATGCCACCTGGAGATATTACTACGATCCACTCGGTATTGGATGCGTTCGCAGGATGAGAATGGAAGAGATGATCAGTTTCCTCTTACTCCATACTCCTACTCCAGTCACCAATAAGTACGTCTACTAATAAACGTATAGCAATACATTTTGTAATGAAAGTAGTGAATACAGCAGAAAGAACTGAGAATGAATACAAATCTGAAAAAGGCACAAAGTTAGCAACCAAATACTTAAATATTTGTATTTTACGATGTTATTGTCGACTGGCTGTTAGAAATGCGTAACCTTCTGGATATGCTGGAGCGACATAGAAAGAATTCAGAAAACTTAGAGAAATGTAGGAAAGGAATTTACATGTATGGAAAGGGAGCAAGTCGCGAATCGGGACCAATATGTATACAACCAATTATGTATCAATCTTCTTTGACATATTTACGTCGTGCTTGATGAGATATGTCTGTGATACTTAATCATAATTTCAAGAGAAAATGTTAGTTGGAATTAATTTTGTTTTTAAAAGTATTGTATAGATTTAAACTTAGAAATTAGGATAATATATGTATAACATATGTATAATATTTATCTTAATATATTTGAAGGAAACTTTGAAGCAATGGTTTTCATCAGTCTGTCTGTGTGGGAAGTTAAAAATTAGTCATGTTTACTGAATGCGACTCTCGAAAATATTGATGATTTTTTATCATGGTTAGCGAAGTGTAGAGTTCAGATAATGACTGAGTATAACTTATTTAAATTCATTATTATATGAAAAAAAAGTCTCTAGGATAACTCATGGGTTGTATACTAGTTTTTCGTGGTGTGATCTCTGGTTCAATTCTCTGCCAGGGTAAAAAGTAGAGTTGTAGCTTTCCCTTAAAATCGTCTCAGTTTGTGTACCTGTGGGACGAAAAAAAGGTCAGGAAGGCGGCGTTTTCTAGATGCGATGAGGGGAATATATCATGTTCGCCACACATATCTCTTACTTTCTAAGCGTGGGAATGGGGCAGGCATGGGGAACACCATTAGCTAGCCGGCAAAGTTGGAAAATCGATTAAAATTGCCAAAAGCATACACAGGAGGTTGAAGCTGTAAATTATATTCTGACCACAAAAAAGCCAAACACTGGCTACCAAACATTTGGCTCCCAGGTGGAATACTAGTTCATTCATGAACATGTAGTCAGTATGAATGGTCATGCTAGCTTGTTTGGCTGTTTCTCATTTTGTGAACAATCATGTTACTCGTATTATTGTAACTTCCCACTCACAGCAAGGTATGTGTCTTATTTCTTTATAATTCAATATTATATAAATTATTTAAAAAACAACCGTAAGAATGATATAAATAATAATTCTGGTATTGCTATTATATACATCAAAAATAAAAATAAAATATTTTTGTTGGTTTCCGAGCACAATTGAATATAATTAGCTTTCTTGTTATATATATATATATATATATATATATATATATATACAATATGTAATGTTTATATATATAGTAGTATAATATATAGTTTTTGATATGCAATTGTAATTAACATTGTGACAATGTAATAACCGTGTTGTCAAACTTATCCAGCCCCGAGGATGGAGTAATAAAAACTCGGACACGTCGGCTAACTGACATATCTTATGATTTTGACCAATACTCCTGAACCACGCAAATGGAATCGTCTACAGATGGTCACGAAATACAGCAGGTTATAATCTTGATTTGAAGTTCTTGTTTATGTAGATAATTACACCCAAAATAACAATCGCGGTCGCACAATTAACGCTTGTGCTCACTTTAGAGGTTTCAAAGATGTCTGTTTAGGTAAAAATAAGGTACGGTTTACCACACCAGTGTGTAAATTTTGGTATCACCTGTCATGTCAGGGCCTATAAAATGATGTTAGGTTATAAAAATTATTCAAGTGCAAGTTCTTATTTTTTGCCAGAAGAAAAAAATTAATGATTGAGTTTACAGAGAAAACTTTCATTTAATTTCCTATGTCACTTTGATACACAGTGTGTTCCGAAGAAAATTGTGGATTAGAAGGAATAACTTCCATATTTTCGTCTCTCTATTTAAGCCCTCCCTATTTACGGTGCTTTTAGTTCATGTCCTTTCCAGTGCAGGCGTAATTTTATAGTTAAATGCGAATATCTACAAGCTGAACTTGTGTTTGATTTGTAAATCTTGGACCTCCTCTTACAAATGCAGGAAGTCCCAGAAAAAATTTTACAAACTTATGAAGCACCTAGAGGTGTCGAAGAGTTTTTGCTATGAACATGTGGTATGAAATTTCTTATAAAGTTATACATGTGATATTTGCACCTGATTGGATGTTTGTTTTTTTGTTATTTAAGGTCGCATAAACATCAAGGTCATTACCGAACTCTATTGGGTTTAATGTTATGTAATTGAAGATGACATGATATGGTAATGATAGGGGGTGAAAGGACGAGCACAAATACAACCATGCCCGAGGAGGGATTCGACACCGCGATCCTTGGGTCCGAGATCGCTACGACAGTACTGCCTTAGCGATCTCGGCCACGGAGATCAGCTCCTGATTGAATTCTTTTCACACAAAGTTACACATGCGAAATTAACTCCTGATTGGTAGGCATCTTGCCGTGCACTGGTGTTTGGCGGGTCACGTTCTGATGCAGTATTTCTTGATCCGTCAAACACCACTGTATGACAAGTTGCCTACCAACCTTGTGCTAATGTCACGAGTAACTTCGTTATATGAAATTCCTTGCCACAATGGCATCCAAAAGAGATAATCTTACGTTCCTTTTATGTCCTGCTACAAATTATTTGACGTGAGATTACTTTAGTAGACGAAGTAACTGATTACCCTACCTTACCTGGATATTCATTTTTCACAAATGTCCATTAAGCAGTCTCGCTTGCCCCGCAGGCATCGCCGGTCTCCCCGCCCTATCCGGTCTGCCATGGCCGCTTGCCTTCAATTCCCACCACGTCCATCCAACCCTTACCGCTCTGTCTTCCTCCCGCTTATCATGTTTCGTCCACATTCTCCATCAGCCCTAATCAGCCACTCCATAAGCATCCTACCTACAACTCTCGCCCTTCCCAACCTGCATATTTTTTTCTATATGTTCCCCTCGCCATAACTACTTCCTTCCTCGTTTGCACGCTCTATCGGGATGCAATGACCGTCCTGCCAACACCTCCACCCCATCCAGCCACTTCTGCTCTAACTGTTCCATTCAGTTCATTCGTATTTCCTCTTCCATCCAGCCCCTTCCACTCTGTTACGCCCGCTCATTGCTCTTCGTCCATCTCTCCCGCACACCCTCCCTGGACGTACTGCACACATCCACCGCCCTCACTTCGAGTTCCTTCAGCTCTCTCTGCTCGTTGTGCTTCGACCATATCCTCCGCGCACCCTATTCGACCTGCCATGACCCATCCTACCCATCCACCCCTTCTGATCTGTCGCTCATCACGCTTGGCCCGTCTCTCCTCCACGCTGTAACTAGCGTGTCCTTGAAACACCTCCTATCCCCCCCCCCATCTAGCCTATTTCACTTTATACGTTCCTCTCGCTCATAACGCTTCCTCCGCTCTCCTCCACACGCATTATTGGGCTACTGTCACGCACCTCTTGCTTTGTTCGTCTTTCCGCCAAGCCCATTGCTTCCGCTCGATCTTCTTATTTGCTCTACATCCGTCCGTTACGAGGCTCCTTTCATTTCGCTCCTTCTCCTTTCGTTCGTTTTACTTATTATGCTTCGCTCGTACCTTGCTGTCCTTTCACTCCTGCTATTCCGCCAGCTCTGCCGGCTCCTGCTCGGCCCCGTCCATCGTCACACGGCAATGCCCAGCAACAATGAAGTCCAGGTGGATTGGCAATTGCATTTAACTGAATATTAAAAACAATTGAAGGTAACAGTTTTTAATCGCAACCATGCAATTTTTCATACTCTGCTTCCAAATTTGACACGAATACTTTTGAGGAGCCATCACTCCAGTGGTTTTTAAGTTTCTGTGGCACATAAAAACACACGCGGTCACTTTTATGTAGCATACAATACAATGAAAAGGGAGGGGAAGTAAAAATCATATCTTCGAAATCGTTTGAGATAGCACGGTAAAATAAAACAATGTTGGCCTTATGGATAGTGTCTGATGTTTTTAAATTTCATTGTTGATAACGTTGTTCCTGAGTTATATTGGCTCGTAAACACGGACAGACAGACAACAATTAATTCAATGTGAGATTGATATTAGTGATCGAATAAGGAAGATGAAAAAGCATTTAAAAGCTTAAAATTTGAAAATCACTGACAGATACTGCATATTTATTTATCTGTACTGATTGCGTAAATAACATTAGTACTAACGTGAGCCGATTTTATGTCCACAGAAACCAATAAAATAATCATTTTTTAAAATATTCAATTTTCGAAATATGTGTCATTAAGATCATAACTTTCGTCAGGCCGATTCATTGCTGGTTTCTTTAACATATTCTGAAAATAATGTTGGAGTATATGAGAAAACTTTGCATTTGTGCTTGCATACGGATGATATAGATTGAGGATCAATGTGTACGTGGTTTCGACAAAACTTCGCTCTAGGTGAGTTTGAAAAAATATTTTAAAATTTACACAATAATTCCTCATACTCAGCGTGTCAGTTTCATGGAAATGTGTACTAAGTATGTGTGATATCCTAGTATTAAGAATTGCGAAACATTTGTGGTCCCTAGAATGTGAGACGTGGTCGAAAGTTGTTTTAGAACGCAATGTAGCCTCAATAAACAATAACTCACATTCGTTAATCAATCAGGAAAGTAATAAATCGATCATTAGAAACGTTTTCGCCATAGTCACACGGCTTTTTCATATTAAGACTACAACGACAAGAATAAATTTTATGACTATACTGCAACTTTATGTCCTGAAATGAAAACTATTATGTAGCCTTCGTTTAAATGCAGGTGGCGGGACGCTGTACGTATACTAAATGACCCACTTATGGTATTCGTCACCAATCTGAACGGTTTTAAACAAATTACTAATGACACTGTTTGATACATTTGCCCTTCTATGCCCCAATCACAAGGCAAAACACCTATGCGGTACACACACTTTGACCCTAAAATTGTTAGTTCTCTACTGTGTAATTTAATGTATACCCTTCAATTTTGTTTCCTTTGGCCTTGTTGCTGTCTTTGACATGCTGGAGTCGGCTACGAATTGTATCTGCGCAATGGCGATGTTCCCGGAGAAGGGGCAGCGCCGCCTTTCACCTTGCCTCGCACTCGCCCGCACTCAGCCCTGTCCCGCATCGCACACCCGCGCTGCGCCGCTCGCCCCCGCACGCAGCACGTCCCCGGCCTCCGCGTTGCAACACGCCCCGCGCCCCAGGAGCAGGTGGGTGGGACGTTCGTTGCCCTGCGTTGGACGCCGCTGCAGTGCTTCCGACCGGGAGTCATTAGTTTCAAGATTTTGAACACTAGCTAGGTCGCGTTCAGCCGCTGTCCGGAGGAGAATTCTAGCGGTCCATAGATCTGATCACAAGTAATTAATCAATCAATGGACACCGCTGGAACGTTGCGGCGATGCCCAGCAACAATGAAGTCCAGGTGGATTGGCAATGGCATTTAACTGAATATTAAAAACATTTGAGGGTAACAGTTTTCAATCGCAACCATGCAATGTTTCATACTCTGCTGCCAAATTTGACACGAATACTTTTGAGCGGCCATCACTCCAGTGGTTTTTAAGTTTCTGTGGCACATAAAAACACACGCGGTCACTTTTATGTAGCATACAATACAATGCGAAGGGAGGAGAGGTAAAAATCATATCTTCGAAACCGTTTGAGATAACACGGTAAAATAAAACAATGTTGGCCTGATGGATAGTGTCTAATGTTTTTAAATTTCATTGTTGATAGATAAAGTTGTTCCTGAGTTATGTTGGTTCGTATGCACGGACAGACAGAAACCAATTAATTCGATGCGAGATTGGTATTAGGAGAGATACCCTCCTGAAGGGGAACAGGTCACTAAGCTTATAAGTGAGGGTGACGGAACTCATGTTTCAGGGAAGGGAGGAAAAATCGGCACTTCTCTAAATAAAACATGCGCAATGAAATAACAGTACTAGAATCAACATTCAAATATTGTTTTCCAATGCAACTTTCCAAAAATATTGTAGTCCAATACAAATTGGCAGAACGAAACAAGAAGCACACAATACAAAAATGGTCAGCTGCTTCATGAAAATCAACGTCCGAAAACGTAGCAAAATGCCTAGCGAAAATACCTAGTTAACAGCCACGACCGCAACACCAAAAGGAATGAGTCTAACCGAGCGCGTGAAAAGTAAAAGAGGAGGAGGGGGTTGCTCTCCTCTCGCTCTTTATATCCCATCCCTTACATCCTTCGCTTCTTATTATCTCCTCCCCTTCTCTCTCCATGCTCTCCGCCGCTGCCCCTCTTCTCCACAGGGGAAGGTTAGCCGCCCTGCCTGGCTGGTGACTGCCTCAGTTACAACACACTATACTTGCAGAACTAACGATCTAAGTAGTTGACGCACCCAGACTCGTAATAACGTGTACTCGTTAGGACGATGTAGATTAAACAAATGACGCGATTTCAGTTTTTAAACCGAGTCCTCAGCCCAGGCCTATAACCAACCAAGTCCGTTATTTCTGATATCGACTGTGTCGTTTAATACTTTTTAAAACACAACCTTCTAGGAAAAAGTAATATGAAAAAGGAATACCAATTCTTGGAGTAGTATTCATCCTCATCTTTAGTTAAAACTATTTCTTTTGATTGTTCTCAATGGACAAAGGGCTGTAAATTTTTTTACGGACGCCGCCGACCGTTTAGAATGGCTTTCATTCTTCTGTTCGAGTGCGCCGAGTCGATGTAACAGAACAGGGTTACGAAAAAATACTTTCTTTCGTTGCAACAATGCAGCTGGCGAGGCTTCGCGTGCGCTCGCGTTCCTGCGCGTGGGCCGGCGGTGGGGCGGTGGGGGGGAGGGGGCGGGTAGGGGCGGGCGCGCGTGTGCTAAGACGCGGCCGGAAGCGCTTCGCCCGCGGCGCCGCGCGCATTTTTTCACCTTGGCAGGCTGCGCCGGCCCGCGCCCACTGCACGGCTCCCGCCCCGCCCCGCGCCCCCCGCGCCGTCGCTTACGCAACTGCTCGAGTAACGGGAACATCCACTTGGCGCCCACTCCGCGCCCCTGGCGGCGAAAAACTGGACCGGCCCACTCCGCCCTGCCCCGCCCCGCCCAACCCCACCCGCCAGCTAAGCTCGCTGCGTAGAAAGTGGGATTCGGAAAGCGGGCGGGAGCGGCGGCGGTGACGACGGCGCCTCACGCGTTGCGCGACGCCGCTGGTCCTCCGCCGGCGCCTCCCCCGCCGCCCGCGGCCGCGCCTCGCGCCGCTCATTCACACGCCGCGCCGCCGGCGGTTGGGATTGGTTGATTGATTGTTCGTGATTCCGGCCGCGTCAACTACGTTGGTCGTTAGTCCCGTAAGTTTAGTTTTCCTCGGGAGGTGGCGGTGATATTTCCCCGCTGGATGGCGAGATACGGCGCCGACCTACCGTCGACTAGCGGGGTTTTACCCGAACCAGGTATCTCCCACCAGTGGGGCACCGCCCCAGACAGGACAAGCTATAAGCTTCCGACCGGTCTCCCGGCATGTGTGGTAGTGTAGTGCATGTTAGAATAAGTGTGTGTGTAAGGGGTGAGGATAGAAAAAGGAAGAGGAAAGAAAGATCGGGCGCGGTCCGTGACCTGTTTGTTAGGGTAGGCCTGGTGTTTCCTGGAGAAACCAAGGAAAACTACCGATCAGAGCAGCCGGCCGCTAGAATTCTCCTCCAGATAGCGACTGAATTAGACCTAGCTGACAAGCTAGTGTCCAAAGTCCTGCCGCCGCCGAGACTCGAATCTAGGACCTCCCGGTCAGAGGGTCTGAAGTTACGTCAGCTGATGCACTGAGCCATCTCTTCTGCTGGGCGGTTGTGGTGGTGGCGGGTTTTGATTAATTGATTAATGATTGCGGGCTTGTCAACTGCTAAGGTCACTAGTCCCGTAAGTCTGGTGCATGCTTTTCTCCTAGGGTTGTGGGCGGTCTTACCTCTCAGGATGGTGAGATCCGACGGCGCCCCAGCACCTAACGTCGGCTAGCGGGGTTTTCTCCAACCCAGTATCTCCCAACAGAGGGGCACTGTCCCTGCCGGGCAAAGCTCTAAGCTCCCGACCGGTCACCCGGTGTCTGTGGTAGGGTAGTGCATGTAAGAATAAGTAAGTGAGGGGTAGGATAAGACAAGGAAGGGCAAGAAAGTGCGCACGCGCTCCGCCGCCCGTTTGTTAGCGTACTGCTCTGGCATTCGCCTGGTATTGATCGAAGAAACCACGGGAAATTACCGATCAGAGCAGCCGGCCGCTAGAATTCTCCTCCAGACATCGGCTGAATTCTACCTAGCTGACCAGCTAGTGTTGAAAATCCTGCCGCCGTCGGAACTCGAACTTAGGACCTCCCGGTCAGAGGCACTGCAGTGACATCAGTTGATGCCCTGAGCCACCTATCCCTGTTGGGGTGACGGCGATTAGGGCTGTAGCAAGGTTGGTGATTTGCGTGGTGGCGGTGGCCGGTGAGGGTATCGGCGATTGGGTTGTTGGCAATGGTGGATGGTGGCAATGGCGAGATGTCGGCCAGCTGGAGGAAGATTACTACGGCCAGAGGCTCCCGTGTCCCTCCCACTACAACCACCACCACTACTAGCCACCGCCACCACTTCTACTACTACTACTACTACTACTACTACTACTACTACTACTACTACTATTTCTATCACTTTCCAGCAATACCGCAAGGCAGGATATAACTTCCAGAAACCTACACTAAAGGAATTCTGAATCGGCCTAGATAACAATATATTTCTTTAATTGTGGGCCATCCAGTGAATCAGTGCGATATGTTGCTGCATTTCAAGAATGATGCATTGCCATTAACGTACCTAACGTACGAAGTGTGTTAAATCCATTATATCATATTTCTACTGACGTATTCACTACTCTGCGAAAGAAAGTGACCTCGATCTGTTCACTCCACTTCGTGGTGATGTCATCATTAATGAATACTTGAATGGAACCATTATAAGTGGAACTCAACTGCAACGTGCTCAGATAAGATTGTAAAACAAGAAGAAGCGAGAACTATGGCACGCAATATTTCAAGATCATACAGACCTAGCATGTCAATGAATTATCAGTTTGATGTAGGCAATGAATATTTTTTAGAGAGCACGTCGGAAAATTGAATCAAATTATGTTTACCCATTTGAAACCATTCAAACTCCATTTACCTCTCAAAATTTCACCAAGTTTTCCTCATGGACGTTCCTACTACTGCCATCTGTCGTTCGAGGTTATTGATATTCTAGACATCTTTAATGTTTGACAAGTATTGCAATTTTTATAAAATTCATAGCTGTTTTCTTGGAAGAAGACAGTCACTATCGCAACAAAGTCGTATAATAGATTTAACTGATTACAGATATTGTTAGCACGTTAAATTGTTTAAAGAATTTAGAAGAATCATCTGCATAATTCTTGTCAGTGTACATCACAACATTTCAATCAGTTTTTCCACAATATGCACGGAGAGTTTGTGTGCCTGCGAAAAACGTACTATTAGTGAAAGCCTTCTCCACTGACCACTGAGGATATCGATTGATTTTGTTTCCGGGCGCATCAACTGTTATTACACGGTTATTAGCGTCATTAGTACATGGTATATCCCTGGAGATGGCGGTGTTCTTCTCACGTTGGAACGTGAGGTCTGATGTTCCCCTTCTTCAGATCTCCTCCAGTGGGACACTGGATCTGCGACAAGCTCTAAATTCCTAAATGTCTCTCGACATGTGTGATAGTGTAGGGAATGTAAGAGTGTGTGTAGGGGAGAGGAGGGTACAGGGATGAGGAAGGAATGCGCGCTGTATTTGGCCCATTTGATTAGGCACTGCTCCGGCACTCGGCTAATATTGATCGAATAAAAACACGGAAAATTATCAATCATAGCAGCCGGCACTAGAATTCTCCTCTAAACAGCTGCTGAACCTCTGTGGATAATCATTCTACCAAATTTTCGGAACAAAAGCCTAATCGCATAAGCAACGACACTGTCAGTAATTATAATTTTATTCGCAGAGGAATAATAGCTGTGTCCTTAGTTGTGAAATATCTCACAAATAAGCCTACGTTCTCCAACTCCTAGTATGCAGTGCATTTAATCTCTGTAAAGTGAAACGAATATGAAACAGTGTTCCCTTGACGGTGCTTAGGTATCTGAACAGAGAGTATTTCTCGAATATTGATCTTTTTTACTTTCCTGTATACTTACTGAAACATTTTTACCAACTCAAACTGACATGAAAATTAATTCGCGAGGAAACAATTCCAAGTAATTAATGGAACCAATGTCAATTAGCCCGTTACCGTGCTATCTCAGCCTATTTGTGGGTTCCTGCTCAGTAACAATTCGCTTTCCTGCGATCAGCGAAATTGCCACTGGATCCGCCCTCCGTGCGGAGAAGCGCGAAATTTGAAAGTATTTCTTTATCTATTGCACAAATGACGTGCTGGATTACACAATAATAATTCATTGGATTGCGTATAAACAGAATAGCATATTTATTCGATATTCCTTTGTGCATCCCTCGTTACTTTCTAACAACAATCTTTTTTAATAACTTTCTATACAAAACCTAATATTCTGTCTTGACCTATTACTCATAGCTACCATACAGTTCATAGCTCTCTTGCTTGTAGTGGGATGGCACATCGCAGAACCAAACCCAGGCTTCCGCGACGTCTTCCGGGGTCATCTGCTTCGCTCTTCTTCAACCGTTCAAGTCTTTCCAATTAATACTTCTACGAGAATGAACTAATGAAAATTTCTCGCGTAATGATTATCTAATATACCACAACTTAATAATGGCCACATGATCCGGCATTTTACGGCACCCAGTCTACGCTCATTTGTTATAAACAAGCCGAGCGCGCACCATAGCAACGCCCCAACCACAGCGCATGTTGAACCCCACGTCCACTTCTTGACGTTCGCCGACAACTATCCAACCCGCCATGTTTTGTATGTCACAATACGTGTATATGGAGTAATACACGTAGTATAGGGAAAGTTATGTAATGCTGCGGAAAATCTATTTCGAGATTTCAACGGAAATACCCGTTTTGGGATACACTGATACCGAAAAAGTGTTGTTTTTTTCGAAACATCAGCCCGTCCGTCTGTTTGTCAGGTGTATGTGAACAACACTAGCGCCTAAACTATGCGTACGATTCTGTCCAAATTGAAGAAACCCCTGTCGACTGGCCTGAGTCGAAGCTCTGAGATTTCGAAAAACATTCAATAATTTTTGAGGGTCCTTCATATGGAGCCCCTCGGACATTTTCAATTTTTTTTTCAATTGTTTTCTTTAAATTTCTTGTAATCATAAAGTGCACTTATTAAGGTGTAATACGTACGGATTTCACGGTTTAATCTGAATTTTCGGAAATTGCAAAAGTTTCAATTTTTTCCGCGTCTTCTACAACTACAAAATTGAAGGTATGTATATTTTTCCTGCAAATAAAATTTGTTCTCCATAGTGAATTCTTTCATTAAGCTCATATACATTTTTTGAAAATTTTAGTAGTTTTCGCGCAATATTGCGTGAAATATGTGCAATTTTTAAAAATTACAAAAACAAGTTATTTTAAAAAACGGCTCCAAATTTTTTGATTAAACTTTTGGTAGGGATAGTGCTAAATATACTCTATGAGATGACATAAACACCTTATTGCTCTATTCTTTTGTTGTTGCTCTATTCTTTGTTGTTGTTTTTAATTACAAAAATTTCTCACATCTTTCACTTGTCTCTCACATCGTTAATATTTACATTAGCGGCAATTCGTTTATCTATATATAAAGCAGGATGTTGGTATGTATATAAAAGGAAAACTCCCACACCGTTGGACCGATCTCCATGAAACTTGTCGTACGTGTTTTTTCACCCAAAATGTTTCTCTACTGTTAATTCTGTTGTAACTCCACTACATGGCGCTGGAGATCAAAATTGTTCATTTTTTTTCAATTTACATTGAAACTGCGCTTCATCTGGGCCTCATTGTTGCTAAGCGTAGCCGTGTGACGCAACACCGGTGCAGTAGAACCACAGTGTACGAGTAGTGACGAGTAACCTAAATACAGCTGCTTTTTGACGAAATATTTTTTTACGGATTACTGACGCTAAGATGGTCAAGGTGTGAATGTTGAAAAATTTGTACAAATTTGGAAAATTTCTCTTGAAGAAACGCAAGAACTTCGATGTCTGAAATAAAGGTATTTATAAAGTTGTTCTCGGTTTTAGAAAATGCAGAAAAGCAAGTATAAAGAAAATTCTTACTGAATTTTCAAATGAAGAAATTCAAGAATTAGAATTCAGAATTAGAAATTTTGGAAGTAAAAAAGTTAAACCGAAAGGATAAAAATGGTTATACGAGCAGTGTTGAGGATTGGATCCTGAGCCAAACTATACTGATCACTTTTGTTGGTCAGTCGCTCCTACTGAAATCTATATATTCCATGCTCGAAGTACAATAAACCTTTTCTACCTCGTCCAATCCAATGTATCAAATTTTTCCAATTTGTGTATCCAGCCAAATCCTGTAAAGAAATTTGATACAAGCTGTCCAATATATCAAAGGCTCTCTCCGGATAAGGGGAGTTTCCGGCCTTACTTTGCAATTCGACTCAGATTTCTCCCACATGTTTGAATGTAGAAAATATTATTTTCAAAACATGAGGTTAAAATATCCACACGGTATGTACTTACAGCGAAAAAACAGTTTTTTTGTGTTTACATTAAGAAAATAATCATTTTATGGCATTTACTTTATTTCTTTTTATCTGATATAAACTTTGCAGTAATAATTGGTTAAAAAATTGACTTGCAGATGCTTTTCAGTTCATAAACAGAGTAAATTGATTAAAATAAATTTTTCTATAAAAATGTTAACGACAATTTTTTTTTTAAAAATTCACCTAATTCATAAACATTCTGAAGGAGTTTTAGATAGTGCTACTTATGAAATGTACACAATTTTTATATGCTTTTGAGTGCTCCAATGTCCAGTGCTCCAGTGCAAATGTCTAGAATTTGATTTACGACCTGGCGGGCCGATTTTGTAACCATGCTTTTTTACCACTTCACCGTCTTAAATAATAATGTTTTAAATGTTTCATGTTTATGTTTATAAAGTATGTAATATTGTCAAAATTTATTAAAAATAATAGAATATGTCTTAGTAGAGTTGGAAATATTTATCATACGTCGAATAATATTTTTTATTCAAAATAAAATGATTTATATATCAAAATAATAAATCGGGAGCAAACTGGGGATAAATAGAATTGTAAACTAAGGCCGGAAAACCCCCTTATCCGGCTAGAACCTTTCATAATTATAAGAAACCTTGGTTTTACCTGTTTGATATTTCACGCAAAGCCGTTGTCACTATTAATAGCATTGAAAGCGCCCATACACCTCTTAAAAGCAGTTTACATTGGCATCAAATTGTCAAATCAAATTTGTGAATGTGGTGAAGGACGTGAATTTATTGAGCACATCTTTTGGCAATCCAATGTTTTTGATAATGAAAAGAAAGAAATGTTATTCAAGTTGCGCAAATTCAATAAGTATGGCCCTTTTTCTATTTTTTCATTACCATCGGTTTTGGATGAAACTATTATCCCAATTATTGTAAATTTTATTTCAAAGATTAACAAAAATAATCTATAACATTGTTACTTATACTTTATATCTCAACATGTTTCTGTTATTATCTGTTATTTGTTATGTAAATTATTGTTTTTATTTTCACAATTATCATTTTCTTGTAAAGTTTAATTTATAAATGTTTTGGCTCTGTAAAAATATTTTGCCTTCTTTTCCTCGCTGAAGTAATTTTCTATTGGTGAACTTCAACGTATAGTAAATTCTTGCTATCATAAAAGTTTTCAGAACTATTTTCTTCACAACAATCACTCACAAAATAGATTTCTGAGAGTTTGTGTAATAGCTGAGTAGTAATATTTTGCTACGCAATTAATTTCACAAATTCTGTCAATTGAACTGTTTCACACTGCTGTGGCAGATATTCACTGAAACTGGCGGAACACACATCACACATATAAGTATGAAGTTATTTTGAAAATTTTCAAAGCAATAAACTTTTTTGCCATGACTTAATCTAGGCAACCACTCAACACAGTTTTGCACTTTTCACAAGATGCAACTCCATAACTTTAATACAAAACCCAAAACATACTGCTTGGCATTCATTTCTGAAAAATCTAATTTAATTCCTCCACACGTACTTCGGCTAGATGTGAAGCAGTTGTTTTCACTAATTATGGGGCATATATTTCATTTTGAGAAGTTCTAGACCTCAGATTAGGAAAATATCAAGAAACAGCAATAATTATTTTTAAATACTTAACCAGTTCTTAAAACTGCCACTTCAGAGTATAATTCAGCAACGCCCTCTGGAAAGCAAAATGACATTCATTTCACGGGTTTGGGCGTAAATTCAAGATGGCGTTGACTTCAGTTGTTTTACTTTTCTCCACAAGGAACGTAGCCGTTTGCGCGTGAATCCCTAACTAGCCAAAAAACGGGCTGAGCTTCTTTACTTATATGGTGGCAAAACTGATATCTGATATTTGGTTCCTACTAAATTCCGACAAAAATTATAAAATGTTATTAAAACTTGAACCATGTACATTGAAAATAATAATCTTTAACACTGTGGTTTATGTAATACCAACAAAATACCAGTTGTCAGGGGCCTTCTTATCAAATCCCTTGAAAGAAGAAAAAGATCAATTTTATGTAAACCTTGAGGTTTAAAGTTATTTTTAATGTAATTGGTTTTAATTTTAATAAATACTATAATTTTCTTTCTATTTTATTTTGCAGCATATTGCTATTAGAATTTAATCTACCCTGCTGTCTTATAGAGATATTACTCGTTCACATTACATTTACAGACGGAGCGCTGCGATCTGTTAACATGAAGTCACCGCCGACTGAATGAGAAACGCGTGGCTGCAGTAGATACTGCGACTACCCTTCGTCTTCAGTTGGGCGCCTCGGACGGGTAGCCGGCTCGCTCAGTCGATAGACAGTCTGGCCTGAAATGGCGATGATGGAGGAAGCTGGCGGTCGGGGTCAAATGAGAAGCATTGCATTCATATAACAACATAGGGGATTTATTCAGTAATAAATCACGAATGAACTGGTACCAATCATGTCGGCGAGCATGCTCCCCTTTACCCAAATCAAAAAAAACATGTCATGCACACACACAAGTTAAAATTAAGAAATACAAATTAATACAATTACAATGACAAAGATTTTCTCCTTGCGCAAATTCCCTCTTGGCGGCCAAGCGCGGCCGGGGAATCTCTCTTCGTCGCCCGGTCGAAAGGTAATTAGCAAAAATTGTTCGCCACACAGTTTATGACTTTCGACCACGGGCGCACCACAAAAGCAAAATAAATACTGCCTCCGCAAGGCGGCTTGCACAACCCACCAAAGTTGAATAACCTCGGACCGTCAGCTGACTGCGAGGGTCGTCAGGGCGATGAGGCGCTGGAACTCGGGTGGGGTGCGCAGGACTGAACCAGGTATGCAGCGAGGGGGCTGCTGGGGCTGGCCCAACACACAGCGCCGTCCGCTCAATGTTGTGAATGATTAGGTAATGTTTGCTCGAACGAATGATCTCCTCACTCTCGATCTATCACACTGTATTTTGGAGATCGAAGCGAGTTCGTGAATCATCTGATAATCTCACGAAAAAAAGTCCCGAATTCGAGCACAAGTCGGATATTAACACAGCACAATTCACTGTCAATTGTCCGTCACACAGCCCCGCGGTCTACAATTGTTAAAGGGGACTTGCACAAATTCTCCCAAGAAAACTCAATGTTTTTTATAAGTCCATCCAATACGAACCGAACTCTGTCTCCGGCACCTAGTGCCACCACAAAGGCAACTTGTCCCCCCTTGACCGCTACTCGCGTCCTACCCCGAACGCAACTCTTTCGCTTCTCTCCTCGCGTCGCCTGCTTCGAAGTCCCTCGAAGCTTCTTTCCCCCACCAAAATTATCCCCAAGATTCTGGAACCTTCCAGAACATTGCCTAATTCCGGCGGCTATTGGCGCAAGGGTAGTGCGTCTCAAACTATTTCTGCCCAATCGTCGGGTGTTTTTGAGGCCGAGAAATGAGAGAGAAGCTTGCTATCGCTCCCTCTCGCTTCAATTTTGCGTCAAATAGGGGCAGTTATTAATGGCTGGGGGTGTGAGGGGCTGGAAATCTCAAGGGAGGCTGGGGGGGGGCTCTGAGCGTCGCGGAAAAATACCGGGGGTGCCTTGCGCACGAAACGACCACCCAAGCTCCGGGACACGTGGCCGTGACAGATTCAAAAGGGTGAAGGGGGCGGCGAGCAGCCGCCGCCGTCCTGGCGCCGTCGGCTGACCCTCGCTGTCGTGCGACGCGGAGTAATTCTTAGGCGCGCAATTAACCGTAATATATTCGGTATCACTACAATACTGACCGTTTAATATGATATAGGTGGCGGTGAGCAGCACACACAACATCGGCGGGGCAAGAACATAGCCATTAAGCAGAAGATAAGTGTAAAGAAGAAATAAAAATATTGTACGTGAATGTTGTGAATAGCGTGTGGTGTGATCTATTTTATTGTATATTACCTCAATCATTTAAGGGCGCGACTTCAGCTCACTGTCAGAAAGACATAATTCGTCAGTTGTGTCCGTAGCGCTTGTGCAGCCTTCGGAGACAGCTGATTGGTCAGATGCTGATTGACATCGGTACCATTCGTGTATTCTCGGTTGTATTTGCGGGCCTTCACTTTCAAAACAACATTAGTTCCTAATGCTGCCGTCTGCAAATGTAAAGTGAACGAGTAATACTAATAACAGCTCAAAAGACAAATATATGAACTGCCAGAATTATTATATGAAACTAATATTTTTTTAAATTTATAGTAATAATAAAATACTACAAGACCTTGAGGAAGGCGGAGCAGTTCAATGTTGGTATATACATAAGAGCACCGACACCATGTGACCGACCGAAAGGGAGACAGAGACGGTCGGTCAGAATGAGTCAGAGAGAGTCGAAGAGAGTCGGACAGAGTCGGAGAGAGACGGAGAAAGACGGAGAACAATGGAGAGTTGCAGAGTGTTACTGAGATAAACGCAAAAAGACGGTGCGCGTAAGCAGAGAGACAGACTGATAGAGAGACAAGAGACAGAAACACACACACACACACAGTAAGAAATAGAGACAGACCGAGAGAGACTGTTAGAGAGTTACAAAGACAAGAAACAGACAGAGAGAGAGACAGAGGGAAACAGAGGGACAAAGAGAGACAGAAAGAGATACAGACACAGAGACAGAAATACTGACATAGAAAAACAGACAGGCAGACAAACAGACGCAGACACAGAAGCAGACAGAATCGCAGAGAGAGACACAGATAGCGAAAACAGAGACAGAGAGAGACACACACCGATAGACAAACTGAGAGGAACAGAGAGGAAGAGATAGAGAGAAAGACCGTGAGAGAGAGAGACAAAGACAGAAAGGCAGACAGAAAGGGACTGAGAGGAACAGAGATAGGCAGATAGAAACAGATATACAGAGTCACGGAGAGACACTGCGACGTTTTCTTTTTCACAATGATTGAATATGAAAAAACCCGCGCATGGCCGGGTATTTTGCTAGTGTCATATAAAGTTTCACGAAAACCCAACCAATTTTCTGTGAAAACTATCTCAAAATTTGATATTTTCAGAAACATTCAAAAGCCGTTTTCTTGAAAACGGATCCAAATTTTTTCTTCAAAATTTTTGAACGGATTTATGCTAATTGAACTTTTTAATATGATGAAAAGTTCATTTTGGGGTATTTGTATTTTCAAAAATTACACTAATCCAATTTTTTGAAAGGTCTCTTATACCGCTAATATGCACATTTCCAGGAATTTGTGAACACTATTATATTTATGAGTTAATGTTCTTCAAATGACTCCAAAAGAAATTTTTCGGAATCACAAAAGATTTCTGTGAAAAAGAGCTTCAATTCTCGCATTTACAGTAGCGCTTAAACGCCATTTTCGTAAAAACGGCTCCAAATTTTTCAAAGAAAATTGGCATTTAGGAGGGAGTTTTACTGTACTTTAATATTTTTGAAATAATATTTCCGAACTACTATTAAGAAACCGAAAAACTAAGAAACTGTCAAAAAATGTAGTTTGTGCGGCTATAGATGGCAGCTGGCAAGAGTATGTGTCAAGTCTGAATAATTAGCCGAGACCAATGGAAATAGAAAACTAATACGTGAAAGTCTGTGCCATACTGTGTTACCACTAGTTTGTAATTAGGAAAGGCAAAGGAGTCCACACCTGTCTTCTATTCTACCGAACTGTGGCAACAAATTTGTTTACCTAGTTTTTTCGGTGAGAGCCCTGATCTGAGTATTTTTTTTCACAAGGCGTTTATTATTTACAAAATCGAGTGAAGTATGTAAAAGACGGTATATTGCCTTCGTGTTTTTGCTGTCGTCGCAAAGATTTACGAGGCGTTCTGAGCACACGCTGCCGATGATTTGGGCGTAATTGCGCCAAGATTTAATCATTGAGCCTTCCATCATGTAAATCAGCCTCCGAGGAAGAGAACTCGCAGGTTGGTCGGGACCGCGGTAACAAAACTAGTGGTACTACAGAATGGCACAGGCATTCCCGTATTAGTTTTCTATTTTCTTGGGTCTTCGCTAGCTATTCGGAATTGCCACAACTCTTTCTTGCCAGCTGTCATCTATCACCGCCAAAAGTACATTTTTTTTGTCATTTTCTTAATTTTTCGGTTTCCTATTGGTAGAACGAAAATATTGATTTTAGAATATTAAAGAACACAAAAACCTAGCCATAAATGGAAATTTTCTTTTAAAAATGATGTGCCGTTTAAGAGAAAATGGCGTTTTAGTTCTACTGAAAATGCGAAATTTGAAGCTCATTTTCACAAAAAACTTTTTAGTTTTCAAAATACTTTATTTGAAGTTATTTGAAGCACTTACACTCACAAATATAACAATATTTACAAATTGCGGATAATGTGCATATTAAAGATGTGAGAGATCTTTAAAAAAATTTAATTTATAAAATTTTTGAAAAAACAAAAAATAACTCAAACTAACTTTGCGTCATATTAAAGAGTGTAATTATCACTATCTGTTACAAAAGTTTCAAAAAAATTTGCAGCCATATATGAAAAAATGGCGTTTGAGCATTTCTGAAAATGCCGAAATTTGACCTACTTTTCACAGCAAACGGTAGTGTTTTCGAGAAACTTCATTTGACATTATTTAAAGCATATATATTCGTAAATATAATAATGTGAAAAATATTAACGACGTGAGAGACAAGTAAAACAATTTACATTTTTGTAATTTTTGAAAAAACCAACCGATAGATCAATATGGCTTTTATGTCAACTGATAGAGTACATTTACCACTATCCCTACCAAAAGTTTAAAGAAAAATTTGGAGCCGTTTTTGAGAAAACCTGTTTTTTGTAATTTTTTAATGTTGCACATATTGCACGCAATATTGCACGAAAACTACTAAAATTTTGAGAAACATTTACCTGACCTTTATGAAAGAACTCAATACGCAGAACAAATTTTATTTGAAGATAAAAATCTGTATCTTCAACTTTGTAGCTGGAGAAAGACGCCGAAAACAATTCAAACTTTCAAAATTTTCGAAAATTCAGAGTTATTCGTGAAATTCGGACCTATGCTATGTTAAAAAGTGTATTTTACTCTATTCATACAAGAAATTTAAAGAAAAAATTTGGAGCCATTTTTGAGAAAATTTTGAAAATCCCCGGGGGGCTTCATATAAAGCACCCCCACATTTTGAAGAATCTTTTTCAAAATCTCAAAGCTTCGACTAGAATTAGGTCTACCGGGGAATATCCATTTTGGAAGAAATCGTACGTATGGTTTAGGCGCTAGCAGTGTTCACAGACGGACAGACCGACGGACGGACGGACAGACAGACGGACGTTTTTCTTTCAATTGGTTTTTCGGTATCAAGGACCTAAAAAACAGGATTTCTGGCTACACCACGGGTTAGGGGATTTTTCTTCTTAATTTAGCAACTGGTTTTATCCACTTATTCGTTTTCGTGGCCCGGCAATTAATTTTTTTCTGCCGAAAATTGGCCATTTTTTCGCGTAGCATTACATAACTTTCCCTATACTACGTATATCACTCCGTGTATACATACGTATACGGGAAAGTAAGAATTGAGATTCAGGGCGTACTCGCAATCAGGATCTGTCACAGTTGCGCAGAGTAAATTTGGCATGGAGTTGCACATGCGGGTGGCAGTGATGGGGGCTGCGGTGGCGGTGGTGGGCTGTGGGTCAGAGGGGCTGCGTAATAGCCGGAGCGGCAGGAGTGGCGGCGGTCGCGGTAGGGTGGCCGTGGAGGTAACTTCTATTGCGATAGAGACCATGTTAGCAAAGATTTTGTCCAGTATGAGAAGTTAAAAGGGACGAAGATTTGAGGATGACGAAGATACGAGCATGGGTAGGTACGAAAACATTAAGTAGATCCAGATTTTGTTAATAAGGAACGTCTTATGGTAGTTTTTATAAAGATAAAGTGAGTTCATGCTCGTTGTTTGACTATGGAATCCAGTGATCTAGGTAAAGTTCAGTTGCTGACATATTACTCCCAATCGAATATAATCCCAAATCCAAAGTCTCTAAACCATAAGTAAACGTGAATCAACCGTCAAATATTTAAATAAACATCACATAACAGTTTTTGAAAACATTTCTTGAATGCAATATACTTCGAAGAAAATTAACAAATCAAAAGTCTGTCATTAACAAAACGCAGATCGAACCTAATATTTTACTCGTATAACTTGTGAGTATTGAAAAAGGGCTTGTAGTCAGTCTTGTTTACATATGCGATTGTAAGACGTAGATGTGATTTGAAATATGAGTGAGTAGGAAAAACTAATTAAAATTACTCCATATCTAATGTGGGATTCAATCCAATTATTATTTTTAATGTTCTTGGGGCATTATTTACTATCCATGTTGTCACAATATTGATTAGTTAATTTAGTCAGAATTGTCTATTTATCACGAAAAATAAAACGTTCGTCTAATCGATGCACGCGGAACAAGCCATAAATTTGTCATTGCAAAATCTTTTTAAAAAATGTTGATACAAAACATTTTATCATTATTTTTCAATTGTCTCCATTTTTCTCGGTAATACTACAAATTTGTGTTCCCGTTGTCAGACTGAGAAAATATCCGGGCGCGGCATATGGGTGCTGGTTACATTCCTCTACGCAACACTATTAAAATAAGGTTCTTGGATAGAGCGGTTGCAAAGATACAAGCGATGTTATTATGATGCACGTTACATATGGTTTTACCAAATGACCGAATTGAAAAATTTCACAATGGTGTATGGGAGAGTATTGATATTTTTGTGCTGCAAATATCCCTTCATATCATTTTAGGAACCTACATGTCGAAAGCAGAGAACGTCATAACCGAGTAACTATAAATTTTGTGAAAAAAGCAACAAAAAAGCGCACTGGTTGAGGCTTAACTCATGGCATTCATCGGTTTCAATTTGTTGTTTTGTATCTACTATGGTAGGTGATTTTTTTCAGTTGTGACTCCTGCCCGGGCCCTCTGCAAGCTGCACTCCCGGGTACACCGCGTGCAATTCTAAATTTATCTACTAGAGCATGCATGGCTCCATCTCTCGTGCGACACGTTCTCGTCTGCAGCGGAAGCTAAGAAAAACTTGTTTATGTTTTTCTTTACATGCTGTTAAACTCGTTGACATGATACTATCCGAAATTTAATTTAGTATAGTTTTCCATTGAACATTTTGATATTTGCCACCTTTGAAACCGATAAATACGAGTGATTGGGACATATTTCAAACCAGATTTCAGATTTAAGTAATTTCTTTTTGATGTCTTTCTTGAAATTTTGTCATGAAATCGCCTCCAGAGGAACCAATGGGTCCATTCGCAAAGCACCCAATCTTAAAATACAGAAATGCACCGTGTGCCTTCGCTGGCCCGATACCGCTGAAGGAAAATGAGTTAGAATACTTGTAAATTTAACTTTTTTCCAACTGTATGAAGTTGTTCAAAGCAGTCAACTTTGATAAGAGTTTTTTGGGAGTGCGAATTTTGTCACATTTTAGATTATATATCTCATGACAGATCGACCGACAGGTGTTGCTACTGTATATATTTTAAACTTCGAAAGATGCGTGGAATGAATGTGCTAAAACTTTGAAGTACAGTTGGATCACTTAAGTTTTCATTGACTAAACACGTGGAACATTTTCATTAACTTGGCATTTGAATCCAACTGTCCTCGCTCATTACAATATTGTGTGACTTCAGTTTTTTTCTGGTTTTGGCGAGAATTTTTCGGGTTTTCAGGCTTTTCGGGTTTAGGTATTAAACGTGGACAATCAAGTGAGGGAATATTAATAGCAAACGAATGTACACTTTATAATCTTAATACACCTTTCGAGTGAAGGAAAGTGGTAATTTTTTTCCTAGATTCAGAAAACAAGATTTATATAAATTTTTTTTTATTTGGAGGTGATAGGAACATTGTTATATGTACGTTTAAGAATTGTGTATTTTGGAATTATTTTTCAGAGATTAGAAATAATATTTACACGTTGTCTGACATCCTAGATTTTTTCTTATTCGAGATATTAATACGAAATTAGTTGTACGTACAATCATACTTCACTATTTTATACTACTATTACACAATATTAAACAATTCGAGCTGTCAAAAATTATTACAAATGCTCATAAAATTAAATAAAATTAATCACTACAATCAAAAGTTTTAATTTTTGCATTTTAAAACCCTTCTCTTGTATATAAATATCAAACTGGTGCACCAGTTACATAAATATTAGTTTAGAATCGTTGCAGATTTCTTAACGCTTCTACGTTTCTCAGTTACCTTCATACATTTTGAACATCAAAACTATTTGTAAAATTCCAAAATGAGAAATATTTTGAACAATGTTCAGTTCCTCAAATGTTCATATGAAAATTAATAAAACGAGTCTTCAAAATAAAAAACATCTTGAAATAATAATAATAATAATAAAACATCTTGAAATCTGCAACGAACTTTTTATACAATGTTAAAATATCTGCTTACTACCAATTCTACTGATATCTATTAATCTATTTAACTACATTTCCTTAGCATATCTTCACAGCATGATTCCAAGCTGCTGCTGCGAACTGTGAAACAAAATTTAGGGGTCAATTATTTGCATTTTAAAACTGAGTCGGTCCTTGCATTTCACATAAATAAATAACTTAATATTTGAAAACCACGATACGTTGCCGTGCTTGGCGACCATCACACCCATATTAATATTCTTTTTATCTATGTATATATACATGGATGTTGGTGTATATATATATATATATATATATATATATATATATATATATAGGCGAAGGAAATAGAAATATTACCTTGGTACCTTGGTACTAGTCTGTAACTTGGACTAGTTCACATCGCTTGAATCGATTTCTTTCCACGCAATTGCGGCCACGTGACTGGGAGTGTGATGTCGGGGAATCGATTATTCCCAACCTCCCGGTCGAGTTGCGCATTTTCGAGTCTCCACTGCAGTCGGCTTTGCCTTCGCGCAAGAACAGGACGCGAATTCCGCTCTTCGTTTGTCAGAGATCTTAACGTGAGAGCATCGCCTCCATGTTGCAACTCTAGGAAGACACTGATTATTTTAGTTCTTCGGTGTTTAATGAAGAGCTGTTTCGTTTTGTAGGTAAGTAGTTGCAAGACAACTTCTTAGTTCCAGTTAACGTAAGTGGAATAATTCATATCGAATTGTTTCGGAGAACAATTCTGATATTGCGAAAATAACTTAATATTATTTCATTGTATTTCTTTATTATTTTATTTGTATACATTTATTTACCCCAAATTTACCATTTCCCAGAAACGTATAGCGTCATTCTCCGTGTTTCATCTCTTGAATTTTGTGCCATTTATTACTCTCCCGTATACGTACGTATATACGGAGGAATACACTTAGTGTGGGAAAAGTTATGTAATGCTGCGCGAAAAAACGGCGGATTTTCGGCAGAAAATTTCATTGCTGGGTCCTGATAACGCGAAAGTGGATACAACCAGTTGCTAGATTAAGAAAAAAATCCCCTAACACGTGGTGTAGCCAAGATCCCTCTTTTGTGGATCCTTGATACCGAAAAAACAATTGAAAGCAAAACATCTGTCCGTATGTCCGTCTGTCTGTCTGTCCGTCTGTGAACACTACTACCGTCTAAACCATACATAGGATCTAGCTCGATCTGGCTCGACTAGAAGCTTTGAGATTTTGAAAATGATTCCGTAAAATTTGGGGGTACTTTACATGCAGCCCTCCGGACATTTTCAAACTTTTCTCAAAAACAGCTTCAAATTTTTTCTTTCAATTTCTTGTAACAATAGAGTAAAATGCGCATATAAATGTGGCATAGGTCCTAATTTTACCGTTAGCTCTGGATTTCCAAAAATTGCAAAAATTTGAATTTTTTTCGTCTACTTTCAATAACTACAAAATTAAAGATACAGATTTTTCTTCTGATAAAATTTGTTCTCCATAGTTATTTCTTTTATTTAGGTCATGTAAATGATTTTTGAAAATTTCAGTAGTTTTCGCGCAACATTGCTTGCATTATGTGTAATTTTTAAAAAAATTACAAAAACAAGATTTTCTCAAAAAGGCTTCAAATTTTTTCTTTAAATTTTTGGTAAAGATAGTGCCTAATGTACTCTATTAGATGATATAAACGCCACACTGCCCTATTTTTTTCTTCAAAAATTACAAAAATGAATTTTTTTGACTTGTCTCTCACGTCATTATTATTTACATTAGCGGCGACTTGTTCACATTATTATTATCATTATGAGTACATGTGCTTTAAATAATATCAAATAAAATTTGTAGAAGACTCAACCATTTTCTGTGAAAAGCAGCTCAAAATTCCGTATTTGCAGAAACGCTCAAACGCCATTTTCTCAAAAATTGCTCCAATTTTTTTAAACCATTTCGAACAGATAGTGCTAACTGCACTCTTTAATAGAACGTAAAGTTCAATTTGGGGTATTTTTTCTTTTTTTTCAAAAATTACACAAATGTATTTTCTTGTGCAAGATCTCGCACATCTTTGATATGCACATTTCCAGCAATTTGTAAACACTATTGTATCTGAGAGTTGATGTACTTCAAAAGAGTTCTAATGATGTTTTTCGAATACTCGAAAGTTGCCCGTGAAAAAGAGCTTTAAATTTTGAATTTACAGTAGCGCTTATATGCCATTATCTTAAATACGGCTCAAAATTTTTCAAAGAAAATTGCCATTTAGAACGATATTTTACTGTTCTTTAATATTCTTGTGATAATATTTCTGTTCTACTATTAGGAAACCGAAAAATGAAGAAAATGTCAAAGAAATGTACTTTGGGTGGCGATAGGTGGCAGCTTGCAAGAGAACATGGCAAGTCCGAATAGCTAGCCGAGACCAAAGAAAATAGAAAACCAATACCGGAAAGTCTGTGTCATTCTGTAACACCACTAGTTTCTCTTGTCGTGATAACATTATTAATGTAGCCAAAATACGAATATGCTCAATATCCTACGATTGCAAAATAATTGCGTGAATTCCATTTCTATCATTTGAGCCCAGAAGAAATTCTGATTCTTAAAATGTCTCTTTTTTGTCGATTTGTTTTATAACTAAATACTTAAATCATTAAAACAGGTTGTTGATGAATATTTCATCATATTTAGTATTTTTGGAAATGAAGAGTACGATTAACAAAAATTGAATTATACTAGTTATTTCAATTGTTAAAATTCTGTATGTGGGGAAAGACCACAAACACAATTTTTCAAAATTAACAAACAGAAATAACAATTTACTATAATTCTCGAACAGTGAGGAGAACTTTTTAAGAGATATTAGAGATCAATCGCAAGTCCATCTGACAGTCTATTGTTCAAAATAGAATCAAGCGCCTAGTAAAAGTGAAGATGATAGAATGAAATAAAATTGGAGCATCATAAATTTTAAGGCTGAGCGTATAATTTAGACTTGAAACAATTTTAAATCATAGAAATTGCATGGCTAATAACGCCAGGATTTTACCATATTCAATCAGTTATCGAATAAAAAGATCTGGAAAAACTGCTAGGGGCAATGCGAAAGAATCCAGTTTGATAGATGTTTTTCTTCATTAGCTCTATTTATGACTTTGAGCCATTGACATAATATTAAATTGAGTTTAATCAGATTTCTATTTACATCTAGTGGTTAAATACTACATTCGAAATATTGTTTTTCCGATATTCTGTACATCACAACGTAATGCACTTCCAGAGGGAGATTTGGCTTCCAGAGGGATCGAAAGCCAAGATGCCTAGACGCCAGCGGAGCGGTCGTGAGGGAGCGAGTGGGGTTGAGGGTGCAGGAGCTTTGGGCGACGCCTTCCAGCGTATAAAGGAGTTGCAGAACGTACTGGAGGTCCTGTGCCTGCAGAAACAAGAGATGGCGGAGATAAAGGAAGCTCTTCGCCTGCAGGAGCAGAAGGCGGAACGCAAGGTCCATGAGGCCCTGCGCCTGCAGAAAGAAGAGGTGAAACGGAGCACGGAAATATCTTTACGTGAAGCTATTCGCCAAATGGAACAGAAGCTGCAGGAGAAGGACGACGCCATCTGCGCTCTGCAGCAGCGATTTGAAGAGGCCCAGGAGAGAAAGACTGCGAGATCTGAGAGATCTGGAGATTTGCAACGTCTAGAAGGCCGTGTGAATGATGTAGAGGCCCCTCTGCAAAGTGCGGTGCTGAAGTTCACGCCCCGCGTTGAGGCTCTGTTGAAGCAACTGGAGAAGCCCCAATCTACACGTGCGTCCCCTGCCACCGCCGCCAGCGCCCGCGAGGGCGTTGGCGTCGGGAGGGTCAGGAGCGGGCGGTGGGGAGGAGCCCGGCGTCGGGAGGGTCCCTTGCCACCGGCGTCGGGAGGGGCAGCAGCGGGCGGTGGGGAGGAGCCCCCCTCTCCCACCTCCACCCTCACTTCCTCAGGCGCCGGCCACCAGGGTTCAGCGGCCGACGAGGAAGAACGAGCGTGGCAGCGGGTGGAGCTGCGTTTGCTGGAGGTGAAGATGAAGATGGAGGAGGCACGAATCTCTCCCTCCCCGCGGGGAGAGCAGTTGTGTCAGGCGGCAAAAGAAGGAAGATTAAATGACGTACGACGTCTCATTGACTCCGGTGCCGACGTCAACTACACTCCTTCCAATGGCGACACTCCTCTAATTAACGCAGCCTGCTATGCGCACGCGGACGTGGTGTCACTTCTTCTGCAACGAGGCGCCGATGCAAGCGCTGTCACCTCCGGAGGCTCCTCCGCTTTGCACTGTGCTGCGTTGAATGACCTCAGCGGTCGGTGCGTGGTGCTGCTGGTGCGCGCGGGCGCCGACGTCGACGCGAGGGATGAGGATGGAGCGACTCCCCTGCACTGGGCGGCGGACAAGGACAATGAGGAAGCGATGCGCGCGCTTCTCGCGCTCGGCGCCAGGAGGGACCTCAAGCCATGGGGAGGACGTTGGAAAGACGAGACACCGTTTGACTTTTTGACGAGACGCCGTTTGAACATTTTAATGCAAAGGTTTTCCTTCTTTTTATTTTTATTGGGATTTTTATAAAAAATTATTACTTTCTGATCGATAATGTGTCTTTCAGGGTATTGTAATTTACAATATGTGTACAGTCGTTTTGGACACTAACAGTTACCTCTTTAAGAGGATTTATTAAGGCAAATTTTAAGAGTTAGACAAATATATTTGGCTAATAACAATTGAAGAGAAGAGAAAATAAATAAAATTACGGAGGATGAAATTTATCTTTAAGAAATTTGAAATTAATTCTACGAGGAAAGGGGTAAATTTTACGAAGATTAAAAAATTGTGCATGGTGTAATGAAGGAAAAGTATTAAAAAATGAGATAATATAATTTTTAATCAAATCATGGATTGTAGGGAGATTTAGTTCATTGTGAATTTGTGTATTGGGAATAAACGAAAGTGCATGTAGAATTTTTGTAAAGATTTTTTTTGAGTAATTTGATGTTTTTGTACATTTGATTTCGCTGCGTTTGACCATATTGGACAAGCATATGTTAAAGTAGGTCTAATAATTGAAGTGTGTATTAATTTAGCAGTTTTAACACGGAGAGTTGTTATTATTTATAAGAGAATTAAGTTCATGTATTTAAGTGGTAGTTTTTTGTATAACATGTTTAATACGAATTTTCCAGTTCAGTTTTGTGTCTAAATGGAGACCTCAATATTTAATAGACGGAGAGAAAGAAAGCCAAGGAATAAGAAGGGAGGAGGCGTTATTGGCTTACATAACGTAAATATTTTGGATTGGCATTTATCCATATTTATTTTGATTCTCCAATGGTTGGGCCTCATTACGATTAAGATCTATTTTAAGTTTATTTCTAGCAAGAGGAATATTAGTGTGCGAGTTAACAAGTGCTGCATTATCTGAAAAAAGGACTAATTTAGAAGAAGCGAATTTTGGAATGTCGGATAGATAAATATTAAATAACAGAGGAGAAAGACAAGAACCTTGTGGGTACCTGGCAGAGATATTAAATTTTTGAGAGAAGGAATTATTATATTTACCAATGAATGTTATGTTAAATAGGAAATTTTGAATAATAGTTATAAAATAAATAGGAATACCTAGAAGATGAAGTTTATATATTAAACCATCGTGCCAAACTTTGTCGAATGCCTTTTCTATATCTAAAAAGATTGCAAGTGAGTGTTGTTTTAAATGAAAAGAATTTCAGTAACACGAAATAGCTGATGAGTAGAATGTTTGTGGAACGTTTTAATTAGGAAGGGAAGGAAGTGGGTTATACGATTGTGAAGTTGAGTATTATGTATTGGATTAGCAATAAAGGAAGACTGGAAGTGAGATCCTAATAATTTAAGTTTTTCAGGATCATTAAGTGCAGTGGAGAAAGAGTCTTGTAGGATAGGAATGAGAGTTTTGTCATTATAAAGTCGTTTAATTGTAGACCATAATTGTTTAGATTGAGGGTGGATTTGTTGAAGAAAGTTGGGTTAATGACTCAATGCAACTCAATCTCAATCTCACTATTTTTTTGGCTAAATCTATGTTCAATAGTACTCCATGTAACAATAATTGTTTAAGTGAAATATAAATGGTTGAAGGAGTGTAAAATTTGATGTACATGTAAAAATCGATACATAGTAAAATTTCAAAAATGCAAGCAGGTATTAGAAAAGGCTTCGCGACCACGGACAATATCTTTGTTTTAGATGCATTAGTAAAACTGGCGCTTTCACATACACGAGGCTATTTATATTGCAGTTTTGTGGATTTCGAAAAGGCGTTTGATTCAATCAACAGAGAATCTTTATGGCGAAAACTAAATGAACTAGGTATCTCACGTAAAGTTTTAAATGTGTTGCAGAGCATGTACAGAGAAGTAAATTTCTGCGTTAAGTGCGGTGACGGAAGTACAACGCAAAAAATAAAATCTACAGTAGGGGTAAGATAGGGTTGTGCTCTTTCACTGCTATTGTTTATCTTGTTTATAAATGATTTATTGACATGGACACAGGAAACGGACACATCTGCGCGGGAAATTTATGGCCTGAAAATTCCCAGATGACTTTATGCTGACGATTTAGTTCTTTGCTCAGAAACGATTGAGGGCTTACAGATGAGTTTAAACACCCTAGAAAGATGTAGTGTAGCATGGGAACTAAAAGTAAATATTCAAAAAACGAAAATTGTTGTCTTCAAGAATGGGTTTATTTGGGGTAACAAAGAGAAATGGTATCACGCACAGGAGGAACTCGACCGTGTCAAAAATGTTACTTATCTTGGTGCAAAATTATCCTTGAACGGGGGATGGAATACGAGTAGTCACATAGTTGTGGCTCCTTGTGAAGGAAGCTCTCAAAGAAATCGGTTGCTTAATGCGTTTAGTACCGGAATTGCCTTTAAAGGTGTGCGACACAATGTTTAAATCGCTAGTTCTCCCAGATATGAATTACGGGGCGGAAATCTGGGGAGTGGATAGAATAGACAGATTAAAAAGCATCGAAACAGATCATTACAAATTAATTCTTGGAGTCTCTAGATTCGCAGCTTCATGTCGGCGTCTTAAGAAAGGTAGGTAGTGTAGGAATTTGGAAAGATTTTAAAATGACCGCCACTAAGCTTTGGAGTAGATTAGCAACTGAAGAGGCTGACACACTTATTCGCAGGTGCTTGAGAGCGCAATTACAGGAAAACGATCAGCGCTATTGGTTGTACAAAGTGAAATGGATACTAGAACGCGCAGGTCTGGGAGACGTTACTCCGGAGATGGTTGGGATTAGGGGAACACGGGAGATAGAACGATTAATTTCAAATAGACTTTCGGATATTAAAAGGCAATATATCCTGGCAGCATCGGCAGAAAAATGTTCGTTAGTGGTACAAATTCACACGAGTTCTGTATGGGGATGAAAAAGTTACGTACAAACACTTAAAAGGGACACAAGAGTGGGATACGCTTGGTTTAGGGTAGGGGTGGATGCTTCGTAGAATGAAGGAATCGAATGGCAATGGAATCTGTGTACTTTGCGGTGATAGGGAAGATTGGATCCACATCCTGTTAAATTTCTGCGCTACAGAAACTTGGAGAGGAAAATGGCTGGGAATGGGGAAATATTGTTTCCAACTTAGAAACATAACGCTCGCTCAAAACATACTAGATAATAGATCGCACTTCATGAAATAATTAGGAACATTTTTAGGAAAGGTTCGAACTATCAGGGAGACGGTAATTAGGGAGTGGGAAAACAGCACTTGTTAGTACTACGAGCGGAGCCTAGACTGGAGATGAAATAAATAATTCAATAAGTAAGAGATAATTAAGTTAATTAGTAAGGTAATCAGTAATGATAATCACTAATATTAATTAGCAAGGTAATCAGTAAAGATAGTCAGTAATTCTAATCTGATATTATTCAGTAAGTTAGTCAGTAATGATTAAATTAATCAGTAAGCGATAATTAAGTTAATCAGTAATAAATTGATCGGAGAGGCGGTGGTGCGGGCGACCTTCTGTGGCGCTGTTTGATTTCAGGGGCTGAGGAGGCCAAAGACTGGATGGAGAAGATGCCCACGCCAGAAAATAAATAAATAGTGTAGAAATGAAAAAATCTAGTAGCGTAGCATATACTCGTTTTCTGACTGCAGGTTTTTCCCCCTTCAGAGCTTTTCCTGAGCCGAATCCTCAGCCGTACGTTATGGTCTCCTTTCCGCGGCTTTGATGCGATGAAGAGACCATTAGGGGTGAATGCCAGAATTCGAAATGTTAGAATGCGGTAGGATGTAGGTCTTGTAATGGCTTAAAGGCCTTCAGCCTAGCCACATAGTTAAAAAGTATTGAAATTATATATTAATGTGTTAAAAGTATCTATTAAATAAAAAGTCGATGGGTTTGGGAGATATCAAGATATCCACCTATTTAAAATTTGTTTTTCAGTTCGTCATTAGATAAGGAAATAAAATTAAAAATGATTTACAACCCTTTGTAGAACGCAAAGCCATGAACTGTTACTGCTCGTCAAGGTCATCTATTGGCGATAAAATCTTCGCCTGTGAACATCTACTATTCCTTACTGTGTCCCATTCACATTTTGCTTATGACTAATACAAGCATACCCAACATCCGACAATGTCTCTCTTGAATACGTTCCAGCCATTGAAAGGGATACATAAGTCTTTTCTTCAATTTAATTCAATTCAATGGTTCTAGTAACATTTGCTTGCAAGTTTTGCGCGTTGTGAGAAGAGGGTACATGAGTGGATAATTACAAAATACAAGTATTTATTAATGAAATATCATTATTTACACTTGTTTGATTGAGAAATTGACAGAATATAATTATCTTATACAAGTAACACCTCAAAACTAGATATTATCACTGTCTGGTGACCATCGGTTAGCTTTTCAATCAAGTCACGCGGAACTTATCATAGATTAACTCCATTGACAGATCTGTGTCGCTGTCATGCTTATCTAAATGACCTGGAATTTCTGCACGTGTACAGTTCACACTAAATGCTAAGCATTCTTTCGGAAAGCCCAATGTGAAAAAAGTCTTCGTGTGATTGTCAGTTTTTTGCGGTCCGCAATCATTTAGCGCAGAATTTTTTCTCCTCGTATTTTAAATATACACTTTCTTTAACAACTTTCTTTCTTTCCAGCAATAGCCTTCCAAGAGTGAATATGTAACTCATCTCTTCACACATCTCGCTTTTGATTCGGTATCTTTTCTTATACTGAGTTTTTTTTTCGAAATATCTTACCAAAGTGAATAGAGGGCAGAGCAACGCAGCACTATCACTTTCATTACCCAGACTGTAGGGGACCACGAGCCGTTTTTCATTAATACTCTCAGAAGAGATTTGAATTGTGACTCGTGACGAAACAAACTTTCGACACACTTTTATGACAAAACGTCTACCTTGAGCCTGCAGTATCACTTTCTCGTACATGCAGTTTAGTTTCTTTTATGTATCTTTGTTCACGTATTGCTGATAAAATGTCGATATTTTGATAGAAATGGAGGAGGCTCTTGTATCCGAAAAAGTGGTTTTTAAACATATGTTTGTAGCTCCTAAGTCGCGCAGAGGATTTTCCTCAAAATAAATATTCGCTTCAATCAATTTAGCTGATGTCCCACTCCAACGAATTTGAAACGGATAATTTAATTTCAAGGGTATTTTACACGAAGCGTTTAGAAATTTTTCTTAATTTTCCCAAAAATGACCAAGAATATTTCATTTAAAATGTTTTATCAACCGCTTATTAAAATTACGTAGATTCTGATTTTGAATTGTCGATTTTTAAAAAATAAAAAAATAAACAATTCTGAAGTTTCGGAAATGGTATAATTGGAACATTTTTTGGGCTTCTAAATGTACTTCATGAAATCAGTTTTTTCATAAATAAATTTGTTTTTTAATACTACGGCTTAATGTCACTTTCAATATTTTTGAAAATACTATTATATTTTTTCTGTGATTTTGAGCAAATTAAGAAAAAGTAAGCAATTCCTTTCTCTCGTTTTAGATATTGACCGGTAGAGCAAATTTTGCATTATAAAATGGTATTGATTTGATTTTCATTGAAACTATGGAATACTGAAAATGATAAAAATTCAGTATGTTATCGAACCTCCCTATAACCACGTTATTAAAAATACAAAATTCCTTTACACTCTATTTCGCAGTACTAGATTAGGTATTCAAATAATTGTATTTAGAGTTTTTTTAAACTATTTGTAGTTTTCGGGTAAATTTGAGTTAAACTATTTAATTCTTTCAATTAATGACTGAAGAATCAGTACGGTAGAAGAAACAATTTTATAATATTAGGAAACCGTTATTAATCATTCGAGAAAATATGTGACGTTGTTGGACCGTTTTTCTGTTATAATGTACTTGAGTGAGTTTTTGACATGCTCAAAAATCCACGTTCAGATCTTTTTATGTGTATGGCAAAATAATATCGTACTTCTTAAACTCTTAGATCGAATGTAGTATGTCATAATGAGCGACACTCATCACCAGCTACAAGTATTAGCAATATAAAGGGACACTAAATTGTCAAAATTGAAGGCGACAATTTGCTAACCGATAGAGCTAAAAATGTACAAATGCCATCCGAATGATTTCTGAAAGAATTGCACACATTGTCAGCGTAGGCTTATGAGTAATCGCAAATGTCAACTTAATTAATTACCCTACATGCTAACGTAAGTGAAATTTGGAAAACGCAAATGGATCTGAGGCAGGTCCAAACGTTTCGTAGTAGGTCTGCAAGGAAAAAATCAGATTAATTGAAAACACTTTGCAGTCAAGTGGCACAGTTCCACGCAATGGAGTTTGGTCACAACTGAGCGTGTATGTAAATGAAGTAGAATTTCGAAATTTAAAAATTATTTTATGAAAATTTATTTGAGTGATTTTCTGCACCAGCAACACTAATAACCGTGGAATACTTGAACATCACCAGTTTTGGAATATCTTTATACTCAATGAATTTTGATACTTAGATTTGGTAAAAATAAAGCATTTTTAAAACTCTTGAAACTAATTCCAAAACATATGTATTTGTTTGTATAAAACCATTTTTTAATTTTATTTTGTTATTTAATATGTTTAAATGTTTTATTGATTCGGTAGGTTGTACTCCCAGTTCTTTAATTTTTTCTTCTAAAAGCTGATTGAAAATTTTGCCAATATTTCCTTGTGTGATTCAACTAGTACATAGCTTATGGTAGATTCGTAGGCTTCCGCGGCCGGAGTCATTATATTCTTGGCTGTCCGGGATGAGCCGCGTCTCAGTAGGTTTTACTGACGTTTCGGCCATCTTGCTGTGGCCTTCTTCAGAGCTAAACTGCAGTTTAGCCATCTTGCTGTGGCCTTCTTCAGAGCTAAACTGCAGTTTAGCTCTGAAGAAGGCCACAGCAAGATGGCCGAAACGTCAGTAAAACCTACTGAGACGCGGCTCATCCCGGACAGCCAAGAATATATAGTACATAGCTTAACACTAATTGTTTAACCGAGTGTTTTGCCTGAAGTGGGTGTTGACATAAACGATTCTCTTCGTAATATTAACCAATATTTTAGTACACACGAGCAATACAATACTGTATACAATATTTTAGTACACATTTAAAATACATATGAAGACCTGGGAGCAATAACATGCTATGGCACTATACGTAAGTTTCGAGAAAAAGGAAAGTAAAGGTTTAGACATTGCATTCTACACATTGGGATAAAGAACATTAATTTATGAATGAAACTGTCATCTTGCGGCAGATCTTTAACATAAAAACCTAAGATACATCTATGGGGCGTCAAAATACATTAATATCTCAATTTCATCAGAAATGTGGCATAGCATATAAATTGCCCTATGGAATTTAAATGAAATGAAGACCGAATTAAAATGCGTTTCGCTTTTCCGCATTAGCCAGGCGTTTGGCAACCATCTGAAGCCGGGTCGCCTCCTTTGTTTCTGTGAGCGTGTCGCAACGCGCCGTGTGTGGGCGCTTGGCGGGTGAGCGGCGAGTGGTGAGCCGGGCGGAGAGCGCCTCCAGCGCCTTCCGCGCCAACTGCGAGAAGCGCTCGCTCGAGCCTCGGCCGGCGCCCGCGGCGCGGCGCTCTTGCTCCTCGTTCCACACTGCGCTTCCTCCTTCCGCTAAGCGCTTCTTTGCGCAACGAAGGAGTTAAAGCAGTGTTGTCAAGGTCGATGCCACGAGCGCGAGCCCGTGGCACGAGTGCCACGACGAAATCGCCCCTCCACGCAGTTCATCACCCCGCCACAAGAGACGTCATCACTATTGTTACTACTAATAGTTTCCTTTCCCGACGCTAGTTGCGCAGAGAAGCTCGTGGCATGCTACGGTGCCACGAATCATGTCACTGCCACCAGTAGAAGGCCTTGACATGACTGAGTTAAATAATCAAGCTGGGAATGAATGTGGTGAGTATTTACAAAACTCGCAGTAAATTGGCATATTTATTCCCGTGCTGATAAGTATCGTCAAGATTAAATGGCCTCCCCCTATACGTATTATTATTGAACTTAGTATTAAAAATCTGCGCAGTTTGGTATTGGAATAATAATGAGAGTTTCTTTTCGAAGAAGTTCTACACTCGTAAAAGAGTTGTTCCCTCTTTCCCTTTCGTTTCTTTCTCTCTTTTCCTTTCTTTCTCTATTTTTCTTTCCTTTTCTTTCTTTCCTCTCTTTCAGTATTGCAATAAAACAACCCTTCCATGTTCAAGGGAGCCGCGGTGTCGTGAACGCAACGAGTTGAGCCACAGCTATGAAGCGCAGAATTTATTTTACTTCAAGCTGATTGGAACTTTAATCCGAGCATCATCATTAACTTCTACATATCGTCGTATAGTGACTAAAGTAACGGAGTTTTTGAGGAAACACGCTGTACTAGAATTTTGGACGGCTGTGATAGCTCTACAAAAATGACGTCTGTGGAGCGTTGGTCACGAGAAGGTCCTCGGGTTCGAGTCCCGACCACGGAGGATATTCCACACTAGTTAGAGAACTGGGCCAAATTCAACTGTTTGGAGGAGAATTCTAGCGGATGAATGCTCCGATTAGTGGTTTCTCCAATCAATATCAGATGAATGACGGTGCGGTATTCTAACACACTGGTCACGGAACGCGCGCGATCTTTCCTTCCTCTTCCCTAACCGATCATCACTCCACACTTACAAATACACTAAGATGCACTACACTACTGCACATATTGGGAGAGCAGTGGAGAGTTTAGAGCTTGTCCCAGAAGGAGAGATGACCTGCTGGAGGAGATACTTGGAGCAGAAATCTGCAAGTAGACATATTAGACACCGTAGGATCTCACGTTCGGGAGGGAGAGGAACACCGTCATTCGCAGAGATATATCACGCACTATATTTATGAGACTAATGACCTTGGTAGTGGAGTAGCAACCTATTAGAAAACAGGCGTCGTTCATCGATAAGTTCAAGTTAACGCAAATGCTCGGGTAATAGTACTCCTGCTCCGCGTGCTGATTGAATAATGAACGAGATGCGGTACGGGACCTCTGTTTTCGCAGCGTTATTAGCGATTTTTTAACATGTAACCGTGCTGAAGGACATTCTAAGGTAGATGATAGCCAGAGAGTTTAGCTCAGGGAAATGCAGTGGATGGCCGAAGGAAACGACTTCTAGTGAAAGTAGTTGGAACAGAGCATCGACACCCGACGCGAAATGTACTCGTCTGCCGACCAATACCTGATGCCCAAGGGTGGTGTCCGAGAACAATGAATAAATGCACTGCAACGGAAAAATGCTATAAACGACTATGCATTATTTTTTACAATTTTTTAAAAAAATAGTCAAAATAAATAAAAAATATTAATTTATGATTAACAAATATCTGTTTTTATACTGTATCCAAAGGCACCTGAAGCTGTCACACGTGTTTCTAAAAGTCAATGACATATTTCAAGAAAATTGAAAACAAATTATCTTAGATGTTTAGTAACTGAAATATTGTGAAATAAAATAGAAAAAATCTTGATAGGTATTGAGAACTGATGAGTAAATCTTAACCTTTTGGTCATAAAAATGATATATTGTAACAAATCTCTACTTCTTTACTGCTACTGAATGTCAAATCTACCATTTGCTTACCATGAAACTGTTTGGGCCACCCGATCCTCCCGCCATACGGGGGACGAGAAACCTCCGTGAAAGTTTTTTGGCTATTGATTGCTGCGGATTTGCTCGTTGCTTGCAGACATTTTCTCACAATTCAACTTCTGATTGATCTTAGCGGGCGCTGCACCTAAATAACTTAAATCACTTTCAGGCTGCACTACACTCAGAAATTTTATTTTTACTTTAGTGAACGACTACAACTTCGCAGAACATTTGGTTACAACTATCACTCGTCCAAACAAAACTTTCTACCTCACAAAAAGTCGACTTCCATCTTATATCAAAGCCCCCTAGCAACCACCTGCCATCGTCTACTCTTTTCCTGAATAATTGGTATATCACAATATATTTGAACTCAGTTTTATAAAAAGCGCGTAAGACTTGTTCTGAAAAATGAAAATGTCAGCTTGACTGACCTTACTCTCTGGAACTGTTTTCGTCACGTTATCTGTAATTTTCAATAAAGTAAGGTTTCGGAACAAGATAGTAGATAATAAAAATTACAACAAACTTCTTATCGGCAACTTTTCAATAGCGTGCGGAAATAATATTGCAACAGCACTTGGCGTTGCAACAACGGCCTCCAAGTTCGTACATGTTACTTCCTGCATGGCTTGCAAAACAGAAGATACAGAATGTCTTGAATACAATGATACCTTGATTTTCATTGGGAATGGAGTGTACGAGAAGAAGACAATGACTAGAACGTTGTTCACGTGACGTTCACTTAGAATGACGTTCACTTTGGAGCCTGTGAAGCAACACCAGGGGCACACGCGTAATGCAAATTGCCTGCCCCTCAGGCATTACTTGTCCATGCTTTCATTAACTTAATCCGAAAGTTGGGTAGGAGTTAGGTGGCATAACGCATGCAACACAGAAGCGTTTCCAATAAGTCTGGAGATTTTCCTACCTATCTTCACATCTCTACTTTTTATTGAATCTACACCGGTTGATGACTTGGAGTTTTCTAGAGATTTTACAAGCACTGAACATGACAATTTCACACATCATGTGCATGTAATATTTTTATCAGGTTTCTTATATATGAATTAATTTTGTGGGTCATTTTTATTTGGTTATTTAATATAAAAATATAATTGTCGTGGAGTACTAAATTTCTAATTTATAATTTTTACATTTTTTCTAAATTTCACTATAATTGTCTCTTTTTGTAGTAATATATTCAGTAACTTCTAGGAACTTTTAATTAAAAGTAATAAAATGTATACATTAAAATTGATTTGATTTTCATTAAATTTCTAATTAAGTATTTTTATTTAACGTCTCCGCAATTTTGCGCTTCTAGTTCATGCTTGGGATTGTCAACGCTCATTTTTTATTAATTTAATAAAGGATTCAAGAATTGCTTTATTTCCGAGGGTGAAAAACTATAGTGCACGATTATTTCAGGTATTATTAAACCAGAAGAATTTGCAGTGTCAAAATTTTGTCTACAGAATCGAAACCCTTTTGTTAAAGAATAATATGAAAATGTCTACAAGCGGACACTTGATATAAACATCAGAGACGTTTAGGAGGAGATTTTATGTGCAAATTGAATAAACCAAAATCTTATTGATTTTACTAATTCCTCGGTAATTATTTAGTCTTAAGCACATTACGAAAAAAGACAATCATGATATCTTAAGAAGGCGGGTTTTTGTAAATAAATGATGTCGATGCATAGATAATGTTGCTGCGGAAAAACTCCATTCCGTCACGATTAAAGTATTAATGCCAGGCAAGGAGAATGTATTACATTAGCTAAATATATCCCAAATGTTGCACTTAAATCATGTTAAAAAATAAAATAAATATTACACCTACCTGTTCACGTGTATAATTTCAACACTCATTGCAAATTACCAAAATATTAAAGCATCTATTTACATTTACATTATAGTATTAATACGTAAAACTAAAATAGATTGTTTTATTGATGCATTAATATTAAAAACGAATCTCAACCATTTCTCATAAATATGCTTTAAAAAATAACAGAACAAATAGTTCCGGCAATATATCTGGTGAGCTGATTTTGTGCTAAGGCGAAAAGTCTTTTATTAAATTTACTAAATAACGTCCTGGATCTAAGGCTAATTCCATCCACTCTTTGTGAATTAATAAATGTTATCAAAATATCGATAAATTCATTCATACCTTAACTGTAGATTTAATTTTCAATATACATAGAATGTTCTGTATATGGGTACCCTTCAACGCCGCTATTGTTATGCTACTCTGACCGGGAGGTCGTAGGGTCGAATTCCGACGGGGGCAGGATTTTCGACACTAGCTTGTCAGTAATGTCGAATTCAGTCTCTGTCTGGATAAGGATTCTAGCGGCCGGCAGCTTTGATTGGTAATTTTCCGTTGTTTCTGCGATCAACACCAGATGAATGTCGGAGCAGTAACCTAACTAATGGGCCACGGACTGCCCGCGATCTTTCCTTCCTCTTGCTTTCTCCTATCCTCATCTGTTTCTTACACACACTTACACTAACATGCACTACACTATTAAATACGCTGGGAGACCGGTCGGGAGCTTCGAGCTTGTCTCGCCTGGAGCGGGGCGTCGCTGGTGGGAGATACTTGCTTGGGGAAAAACTGCTAGCGGCGCCGGATCCCACTATCTAGTGGGGGAAGATCACAGGCACTTCCCCGAGGAAGTACATGCACTGCACTTACGGGACCAATTAACCTAGCAGTTGACGCGCCCGGAATCACTATCAACCAACAAACCAACCTACTGTTATGCTAAGAGCCATAAGTGAACATTAAAATTAGCCACACTTAATGCGAGTTGATGTTAGTTGAGGAAACTGGAATTGTACTGTGTAAATCCAGAAATTCCGGCTATTTGATTGGCAAAGAATCAGCACAAATGATCGTTGTCTATGAAATCGACTTATTTTCAAGTAAATGTGTCTGCAAACTGCATTAAGCCAATAGCCATGATAATATATAAAGGTTCTGTATTATTATTGTAAGAAAAACATAACTTCATTTGAAACTCACTGTTGAGCGCATTGGTTCAGTTGTTTAGCACTAGCATTAGATAAGCCAATTTAGCAAATTGTAAAATGCAAAATCTTTTCTGCGGCCATTTGTTATTTGGCATTATCTGCATCATTATTAGTCTTATAATGTTGAAGAGTTTTCTTGAGGGACATATCTTTGAAGCTTAGACAATTCTTTACCTTCTGAAATAAATCTTTCGAAAGTTACTGTACTAAGGGTGACAAAATTATATGAGATTCTCACGTGTTCACATCGGGGCCTTGTACGACTATTTTAATACTCAACATATCTCAGAATGTGCAAGTGCATTTTCAACTTTTGTGTTAGTCTGGACGCCATTTTTATTTATATTTTGTGTTTCCAAGCGCCAGTATGGGTCTCTGTTACTCGGGTTACGTTCTTGTCAATAGTGGAAATTGTTTGGTGTTACGGTTTTAGTAGTATCAATAGTATAACTGGAGTAATTAGTTGTATTCTCTTTTCCCTTATCAATCGTAAACAACTTAATTCGATTTACTAGTTGCTGTTGTTAGGTTAGGTTAGCTTTAAATTCGCTGTTTTATGGTACGTTTAGCTACTGTTCCCCTTGCTCAGATCGAACGCTTCCTTGAATTCTCGTTGCTACCATCTGCACTTCTATTTTTTTGCTCTTTTTTCTCTTGCCAGAAAGCAAAAAACATTCTGGTTTTAGAACAAGAACTAATATTTTTTGTGTCTGATTAATAGCAATTTGTTTAATCAATTTCTTTTTTGCATAATGTTAAAAAAATCAATGTTTGCAAGATTTATAATTTTACTCAAAATTTCAATATCTTTTAAACTAAAAGTTGAACACAATTAATGAAATTCATAATATATATCTTGATATAAAGGTTTTACGTAGGTTCTTTGGTGTTTCATGAGAAAGAAATGCAATTTTACATAATTTAAAATGAAACATGTAAATGGAATTTAAGGTCTTGTCAAATGGAGACCAAAAAATATGTTCTGTTTAATTTAGGTATAATTTTTACATTCCAGGAAGGCGCAAGTAAGTGTTTTGACTTTGTGATGTGTGCTAGGTGGTGTGGTTTCAACCGAATGTGTTATGAGGTGTGTGAAAAAAACAATAATTTAAATCATAGTCAAGAACAATGATTGTTGTATTCACTTGTGTGTTCACTATGTTTGAATGTGTTGTAAAAAAGTTACTTCCATGATAAAGTTTGTTATTAAGAAAGTAAATTTCCATCTTACAGTGAAAGACAAATACGCAAATTTAATGAACGTGCATAAACTTACAAGGGATCGTGAAGCAGGCAAAGGTAACACGAAGAATCTAACAGCGTACAAATAAAAGGCAACTTTATTGGCAAATATTTTACAACAGAAGGAGAGAGGAAGAGGCGAAGGACTACGCGGGCGCAGCTTCGCGTTGTCCCCGCTGGCGGCGCTGCTGCGCGCGCGGCGCCGAGCCCGCGGGGTAGTTGTCGTAGCCGAGGTAGGCGTCGTGGTCGCCGTCGGGGGACGGGGTGGTGGTGGGGCGGTAGCGGCCGCGTCCGCGACGGCCGGTGGTGCGTGCGCGCGGGCGCTGCGTGGGGGCGGGCGCGAAGGCGGCGGGGTCGGCCTCCACGCCGGCCGGCAGCTCCGCCACCACTAGCGGGCCGAAGGGCTGGCGCGTCGGCGCGGGCGCCGCCTCCGGCTGGTACTGCTGCTGTTCCTGTTGCTGCACCTGCTGCTGCGACTGGGCGAGCTGCGCCTTGAGCAGCTGCAGTTGCTGCAGCTGCGCCCGGTACGCCTCCTCCAGCTGGCGGATGTCCGCCTGCGGCTGCGCGGCGGGCGCTTGCAGCTGCAGCTGTTGCTGCTGCTCGAGGTGCTGTTGCTGCTGGAAGCGCTGTTGCTGCTGGCCCTGCTGCAGATGGGCTTGCACCTGCTCGTACTGCTGCGCGTGCAGCAGCTGCTGCACGGACGGGTCGAGCTCGGCCACGCGGATCTGCAGCGGCGCGCGCTGGCCCTGGCCCTTGGCCTTGCGCTGGCGCGGCTTGTACGCCACCTGCTGCTGCTGCTGTTGCTGCAGCTGGAGCTGCTGCTCGTAGGCCGCCTGTTGCGCCTGCGCCTGGGCCTCGGCCTCCGCGGCCGCCCGCGCCTCGGCCTCGGCCTGAGCCCTGGCCTGGGCCTCGGCCTCCGCCTGCGCTCGGGCGCGCGCCTCGGCCTCCGCTCGGGCGCGGGCTGCCGCTTCCGCTCGGGCCTGGGCCTCGGCCTGCGCCCTCGCCTGCGCCTCGGCCTCGGCCCTGGCTTGCGCCTCGGCTTGGGCTCTCGCTTGGGCCTCCGCCTGGGCCTCGGCCTGGGCTCTCGCTTGCGCTTCCGCTTGCGCCCTGGCCTGGGCCTCGGCTTCCGCTCTGGCTTGCGCCTCGGCCTGCGCTCTGGCCTGGGCCTCCGCCTGCGCTCTGGCCTGGGCCTCCGCTTGGGCGCGCGCCTGGGCCTCCGCCTGGGCTCGCGCCTGGGCGTCGGCCTGCGCCTTGGCCTGGGCCTCCGCCTCGGCCTTGGCCTCCTCCTCCGCCTGGCGCTGCTGCTGCAGGAGCTGCTGCTGCTGGAGGCGCGTGCGGCCGCGCAGCTTCTTCTCGCGCAGCGTCTGCGGCTGGTTCTCGGGGGCGGGTGCGGGCGTGGGGTAGGAGCGCTGGCGCTTGGTGGAGGCGGGGAAGGCGTAGTAGGTGGGCGCGGGCGTGGGCGCGGGCGCGGGGGCGGGTGAGGGTGAGGGCGAGGGGGAGGCGGAGGCGCCGTCCAGCGGAGTCACCTTGAAGCCCGCCGACACCAGCGCGTCCAGTTCGGCCTGCGTGAGCGGGCGCTGGCCCTGCGGAGACGGGATGCGCACGACGGGCACGCCGCCTTCCGCGTCCGCCTCCTCGGGCTCTTCCACGCTCTCGATGGTTACGCTTGGCCTCGCCCGCTGCGCCTGCGCACAAACACCGCCATCTCGTTACGTGGAGCTCTTACTTCGATTACGCAAAGAATAAATCGAAATTTGAATAGAGATGGATAAAGAGAGTTATGTCAAAACTGAGTTTGAAGAAAAGTGAAAATACAATTTCGTGTGATCATTTTAGATCGGGAAATATTTCAAAAGCATTTAATTCACTTCATTTTCGTGGTTTATTTATCAAATAGAATGCATATTTTTTCATGTTTATCTTGCTAAGCAACAAATGGCTAATTTCTTTGCCCAAATTCCATCAAAATAAGGTCTCGTAAATTACTGATCATTGTGCACGTATGTCATCCAATATCGACAAGATGGTTCGTGTATATGGAAGAATACAGATGAGTTTCTGTTGCACCTGTTCTGTTTGACCTGATTGATTTGGCCTTGTGAAGTATAATGCTTCTAATGTTCGTTATTCAGGAAAATAAGGTGAGTGACTTTTTGATTGCGGACGCGTGAATTACGAGTACATAAATCATGCTCCGTAGGTGTTATGTGGAATGTATCCCGAAAGGTGCCATTGTTCCTGCCACTCTAGAATCTGTGATACAGCACCGACCTACACGTCGTTTACGTATTAACCTCCAGGTGGGGCACTCTCAGTGGGAACCCGCCCACCACACTAGCCAGCCGGATCGAACTCTAATCTTCCGACTGATCTCCCCACATGTGTGGTGGGGTACCACATATACGTGTCTGTGTGTATGTCAGTATGGAATGGGAAGAACACAAGGGAGAGGAAGGTGGTCCGTGGACCTTATGGTGAGTTACTACTCCGGTATTTGCCTGGTAATAATTGGAGAACCCTGGAGTGCTAAGATCTGATTAGCCGGCCTCTAAAATTAATACCCAGTGAGCGTTGGAATTCGGCCCAGCTAAGTCCGTCACCGTCGGGAATCAAACCCTAGGGCGTCCTGGTCAACAATGTTGCAGAGGGGTCACTGAGCTATAGCAACCGGTGGAGGATGTAGGGAATTCGTATAGGTTATGGAGGTAGGTGCATACCGTAGCGATTGTCGTTGAGCTATGGCATCCAGTAAAATAAGGTAAGGAATTGGTATAGGTTGCGTTGTAGGGTGGGGAGGTGCACGGTTGTTGTTGAGCTGCCACTTCGGTAGAAGAACCAGAGAATTGATGCAGGGTGGGGACGTGAACGGCTGTTGTTGAGCTGTCACTTCCGGTAAAAGAATCAAAGAATTGGTGCAGGGTGGGGAGGTGCACGGCTGTTGTTGAGCTACCACTTCCGGTAGAAGAACCAGGGAATCGGTGCAGAGTGCGGAGGCGCGTGCATATCGTGTGTCGGTTGAGCTACCACTATCCGGCACAAGAGCGTGAGACATTGGTGTAAGGGGCGGAGGCTTGCACGTACCGGCTTGGTGCTGGTGGAGACGAAGATGGAGGAGCGCGACTGCTGGGGCGCGGCGGTGGTGGAGGGCAGCAGCGCGGCCAGCAGCTCCTCAGCTCTGCGCGCGCTGGCGGGCGCCGGCGCCCGCGCCGCGGCGGCCGAGGGGGCGTGGCCGCCCAGCAGCGACGCCAGCAGGTCCTCGTCCTGGGCGGCCTGCAGCGCGGGCGGGCGCGGGCGCGGGCGCGGGCGCCGGGCGCACGCGCGGCCGCTGGCGGCGCGGCGCAGGGGCGACGGCGACGGGCGCGGGCGGCGCCGGCGACGGCTGCGTCGTCTCGCGCAGGTACTGCTCGGGCGCGGCGGCCGACGGCGAGAAGAGGTGCTGCGGCTGCGGCGCCGGCGCGGGCGACGGCGCCGGGGACGGCGCGGCCGCGTACGCCACCTGCCGGACACGCTGTTCACGCACGGCCGCTTCCAAACGCACCAGCTCGCTCCAATGGAGGACACGCGCTTCGATATTAACGAGTCCATTGCCTTGCAGATACTCGCTCTATATCTGCAAGGCGCGCTTGCTCAGAACATTTTAATCTTGGCTCGCTCAGCACATTTAAACTGACTGCAAAATTTTTAAACTATAAGGAGAAGCTAATAGAGTTGCAAATTTTTCCAACAACCTATTCGCCATTTTTAGTTCAGAACGTAAGTTTGCAGTGAGTCAACAATCCCCTGGAACATTTATGAAATGTTCTGAAAAATGGTTCCTAATTTTTTAAATTTTTCCTTCGAATAGAACAAAGTACTTATCCAGAAATTTTACTATATAAAATTTGCAACTAATGAATTGGAGACAATGTTGCATGGAATAATCATAACGATTCCTCTCTACGCATAGTGTTTTCAATGACAGAAAATAAGTTTGAAGTATTTGCCAATTATGGGTTTCAACTGGACTTGAAAGAGAAGTATCTGCATGGAGTAGTAGAGGCTTGAAGATGAACATTTTTAAGCTACTTCTTCTGAATAATCGACAGCTTAAAGTGATTGATATTTTCCTAGTAAGTTTCAGAGAATGCTGTATCCTAGGATACAGCATTCATCGCGTTAACCTTATTGTAAGTTAATATTTTGGGAGCAATTTTAGTTTTGGGTTGTCCACAAGAATATTGCGACATTCATAATACCATTCGCTCGTTCTGTCTGTCTGTCTCTCTCTTTCTCTTCAGAAGTCATTGTTTATATAAATGATACCCAAACAGCTGCTTTACCTGATCTGGGCTGACCGGGTGACGCCGCGTGGAAAGCGGAGGTGCCGAAGATTTGAGCAAACATATCGTGGTTTTCTTCAGGGCCGTAGTGCCCTGCTGAAGAAGACCGCGATATGTTGGTCGAAACCTCAGCCTTCGACGTGGATTAAACGCGGACAGCGCAGATCATGGCTCTGGCCGCGGAAGCCCGCGACGTCAGCTGCCTTACCTGCTGCTGTTGCAGCTGTTGCTGCTGCTGGTGCTGCTGTTGCAGCTGTTGCTGCTGCTGCTGCTGCTGCTGGTGCTGCTGCTGCGCGCGCGACAGGGCGATGAGCTGCGCCAGCTGCTGCTCCTCGCGCTGCGCCTGCTGCGCCTGCAGGCGCGCCAGCTGCTGCTCGTAGAGGGCGGCGCTGTCGTCGACGGGCGTGTGCGTGGGGGCGGGCGCGGGCGCGGGCGAGGGCGCGGGGGCGGGCGCCGCGGGGGCGGGCGTGGGGGCCGGGGCCGGGGCCGGGCGCGAGTAGAGCAGCGCGGCGTTGGGGTCCTCGCCGGCCAGCGACGCGCGCAGCCGCGCCTCGTGCACCGCGTGCGCGTGCGGCGACTGCTGGAAGTGCGCCGTGGGCGGCGGGCGCGGCGCCGGGGCCGCGGCGGCGGCGGCGGGCGCGGCGCTGGGCAGCAGCAGCGCCGGCGCTAGGCCGCTCTGCGCATGCGCAAACCGACGCGTCACAGACGACCTGGGTGGCTGACACCGCTCGTCTGTCTCCACTCGATGGGTCGCGGATTCGAATCCCATCTCGAGCATGAATGTTAGCTTCTATACTTCGGTTTTTCTTTCTTGGCGCGTGTGTGTGTGGGGTCATTAAAATGGAATATCTCACGGTATTTCGCGTCGTTCTCGGTTGTGCAGCTGCGAGTCGCATCATCGCCCGCACTGCTCGATACAGTCGCGATCATGCGAATGTCGAAAACGACGCGAAATACCGTAAGATATACAATTTTGATGACACACCCCCACGCGCCAAGAAAGAAAAACAGAAGTATATGTAGTGGCATGGCTGGGGAGTTTCCAAACTGGTATCTCCTAAAGAAATAATGTACCCTTCCTGTCCCATTCCCCGTTCCGGTTAAACTTTGGCAGGGTGACTTAAGGAGCTGTCTCAATTCGAAGGGTCTCGGATTCGTATCCCACCTCGGGCATGGTCGTTATACTTCTATTTTTTTAAAGTGGCCGATGACATTAGGTCATTTTTACACCTCCTGCCTTATAAAATGTATATTTTTGACAGTGGTAAGCACATTTCGGAGGCCATGAGCACCGTTGCAAACTAATTAAAGAGATTCATTTTAAAACAAGAGGTGTAACGATGATCTAATGGCATCGGCCACTTTAAAAAAATCAAAGTATAGCTTCTGTGTAGTGGCATGGTCAGGAGTTTTCCAAACGAATATGTATCTCTTATAGAAATAATCTACCCTTTCCGTCCCTTCCCGTCCCTTTCCATCCTGGTTAAAATTTCGGTAGGGTGTGCGTAAGCAGCTGTCTGGATTCGAAGGGTCGCAGATTCGAATCCCATCTCGGGTGAATGTTAGCTTCTATGTAGTGGCGTGGTCGGGGATTTTCCAAATCGGTATGTACCTCTTAAAGAAATAATGTACCATTTCGGTCCCTTCCACACCAGGGTTAAAACTTCGGTAGGGTGGTCGTATGGATTCAGTGCTCTGCCTGCAACCGAGGGGGGGGGGACAGAAGCGCTGGCAATGGGTCCACAGAGGTGCGAAAGGGAATTCAGAAATACTAAGAGCGGGGGACATCGGTGAATTCCTAAAGAATACATTAAATGTCCAACGATGCTCATCTAGGATTTGTTTGTAATTGCGTATTGCTTGGTTCGTTAGTTACAATAAAACTTTTCTCTTTTGCGTCCGAATTAGGCTTTTTGAAGTGTTTTGAAACACATATCATTATCCATATTTTCAGAAACAATACATATTTTCACCTATTTGAGGAAAACTCGAATATTTGTTCGTATTTCAACATTTTATTCACAATATGTTCTGTATTATAGACTTTCAAAATTATTCTTGGAAGATTATTTTTAACTTTTAGCGCAATACAGAGTGGTGAAACGGGTTTAGAAGAAGGTCTAGATTTTACTTAACAATACATTGGAATGTTGAAGACTGACTCTATTACTACTTCCAATATTGAGCTGTTTTACCCAATACAAAACAAGATCAAGAGATAAAAGGAACGCTTCACATTTAAACAATTAAAATAGCGCCTTTTGATCCCCTTTTTTGCAAGCGGTCAAACCATCAGAAAAGTATTGAGGAACAAGGACGTAGTAATGATCAGACTATCTGAGCAATTTCGTTATATCGTGTTCTACAACTAATACTAACACAGAGTTCTCTTACCATTCTATGCACATAAATTGAATATTTGATTTACAGATTAATTTAAATGTTTTTTATACAATCTTTAGTATACATCTTACTCTATATTTTAAAATGTCTTGTGCACATGTATGTGTGTATTTAGGTGCGTATTATTCCATCTGAATCCCAGCTCTGATGGTGAACACGCGAGTCACTCTTTCCACTCTCATACGCGCGTGCCTGCACCGCCCCGTCAGCGGGATCGGGGTTCGGTCCCACGTGCAGGAGCCCTAGCGTGGAATTGAAAACTCTCTCTCGGGTGCCAGTTTCTCGCTGTCTCCCGCGTCATTAGTGTCAAGGTGGGTGCAGTGAGAAGACGGGTGCGGGTTCCTTGCCCCTCGCGTCTCATCAGGCATGGTGATATAAAGACAGCCTAGTGAACGTACAAATCTATGGCTCAAGTTAATACATAACGCTAAAAAGACACTTCGCTCACTAGGTCTTCTAGTAAAATCAAATGCAAAGTCATAAATTTTAACTATGACACAATGTCGATAATATGGATTAATTGGATCCTGAATCATTCCAGGTTATCGGGATTATTGAAATGAAAAAATAAAAGAGCCGAAAGATATTTTCAACGTATTTAAACTTATTAAAATCGTTCATAATTCTCGCTCATGGTTACAGAAGGGGAGCGGAATTATAAACAAAGTCAATTTAACAACACGTAAAGCCATTGTTTAATGAAAAAGTAAAGGTGTTCAAACTTTTGTTTATGCGAAATTTGTCCTAGATCTATTTTATATGGAGACTTATTGTAAGCAATGATAATATTTTCTTAATTGTTAAAAGTATCAAATTTAAATTATCTTCTTTACAGATTGTTTTGTACTTATGCATTATATATTTGCCTGCTATTATGAGATTTAAGAAAATTGATAATATCTGTCACCGCTTTTAAAAAGACATGTACTCGTTCGTATATAAAGTACAAACTTAATGTGATTGTTTTTTCTTCGGGAATTGAATGCGGATTAATGATGATACTATTTTTTATGTTCAAATTATTGTATCTCTACTAACATTTCTTTGCATAATTTTTGCATCAATAGCAATACATCAGATTCCAAATTTATTTGGTTTAGCATGACTCACGAGATGAAGTCGCTAATTGCATACTAACAGTGACCATGAAATATAGTCTCACAAGACTTGAACTCGCCCTTTACCACCAATTACAGCGACAAAGGAAGTGGCTAAGACGGTATTCTCATAGTCTTTTGTGATAGAAGCAAGCAATTGAATGGTTTGTTTAGATTGGTTTGAGCCAAATTGGTGTGTTTAGTAATTTGTTTCCTTTTCTGTATTTTCTATACTTTTATCCCCTTATTCTTTCATTTTGGACAAATGTTCTAATTCCCATTTCTGATAATTCATTTTTGTGAACTTTATTCGAAGAATATATTAATGGAATTCTCAAGATAATTAAGGAATTGTTTTTATTCGAGAATTAAAACTCCGCTCGAAAACCCCTTGTATTTGCAACCGTTTTCTTAAATTACATTTTGGCTCGCAGTGGTGTTCACTTTAAAGTTAAGCTGTAGCTCAGGCAACGAACATAAGAAAGGCAAGCGTAGAAATGCGAGGCGACGCAGTCTCAACTGAAGCACAACTTGTAAATGCAAAGAATGTTGACAGGTGGTATAGATAATCCCACTATTGAGCTTAGAATGGTTGCACTCTACCGGATTTCACTGACTACATGAGAAACAATGGAACTGACGGCGTGAAGCAGTCCCACGAGCTATGCTCCTATGCTGTTGAGTAACAATGGCTTACGACTTTACTCAGTATATGTTTCCCAATTTTACTTTCGATTGAGTTCAAAAATGAAAACTAGGAAACTAGGAAGATGTATGTCATCAGAAGTTTTCAAATGGCAACACTACTAGTGAATTTTTTACTACAGTAGTTGCAAAGTCCACTGACCACAGATTTAGACTGGCGTAATTACAATTATTATCAGTTAGAAAAAGTTAATGAAATAATTTTATCATTAATTTTGAATTTTTTTCGTATTTTGAAATGAAATTGTTCTGTTATTACTCATTAGTTATCGTAACTATCATAACATCTTATTTATTGTAGTATCGAAAATTCTTAGAGTTGTTTTGCATGATGAGAGAAGAAGCTCAGTTCTAAATAACCAATAAAACGTATCGAATTTTTATTAATGACAATCCTTTATTGTTATATCTATATACAGAACACAACGTTTCGTTACTTGTTTTAGCTACATCTTCAGACGTCTCCTTAATAAAGGGAACTGTTGTCCCATTCTTAACTGAAAATCACTCGAGGACACATAGTGAACTCACACAACCTCACCGGTGGACTCTAGAATTTAAACTCTAATTTAAGTTTTCAATTGGTATAGAAGCTCAGTTCTATCCCAGCGCTAGGAGACATCGCCTGAACGCGCGGGCGTGCGCGGTGCGCTGCGCTGCTGCGCTTACCTGCGGGTGCGGCTGCTGTGCGTAGGCCGCGGGCGTGGGCGCCGGCGCCGGCGCCGGAGGGAACTGCGACGCGCCCCTGCAACACACCGCCACTCGCTCCAGCCTCACCGCCCCCCTCCTCTGGCCCTCGCGCCTCCGCCGAGATTTTCGTATGTACAGTTGGTAACAGTCTTGTTTGTACAGTCCATAATTTGCTCGAAAAACATTCATTTTAAGTGGAAAATTAAGATTAATGAAAAGTAGATTACAAGATAATTGAATAGTTCCAGTTAAATAAAATGTAACTTTGTACACCTAGAAGATATGGCATTGAATTTGAAATTCACCAGCACATTGAGTCGCTCGGAAACTAGTCGTTAGGAAGGTTTTCCAAGCAACAAAATGTGCTGGTGAACTTCAAATTCAAGGTCACAAAGTTACATTTTATTTAACTGGAATTATTCAATTACCTTGTAATCTATTTTTCATTAGTATTAATTTTCCACCTAAAATTAACGATTTTCGAGCAAATTATGGACTGTCCAAACAAGACAGTTACTATGTACTTTGGCACAACAGTTCTTTACGAGGTGAGGCCTACCAGCGGCGTTCCGGCCTTGCGGCCACGGGTTAAGGGGTACGTGTGGTTAGCACATAGACACCCCTACGCCGTATTCTGGTCTTCTCAACCTGAGAAATGAACTTTCTCGTCGTCACACAGCAACAGATACTGGGACATTGCAAGGAAAGCGCATAGTTAATTTTTGCCCCGACTGGCAATCGAATCCTAGGTTGCGTCGTGGGAAGCGAGCACGCTAACCAACAGGCCACCGAGGGCCCACGAGGATTTTCGCTTTTCTCTAACCTTCTCTCTAAGTCTTCGTCTTAACCGATGTTCAAGGTTAGGGTGATTGTAAGTGTTGTTTGTGTGGGAAGTTTTTGTAGAACAAAACTAAATAAATAAACTAGTGGTCTGAAGCAGCAAAATTGTGGCAGAACCAAACCACTCGGAAACCGCAATATGATTTCTTAACAGTGAGGGATTTACGTTTTATAACGAAACCAAATACACCTCTCCAAAGTCCGCAGGCTAGCTATTTTTTTCAATTTCTCTGCTCACTGGATATTAGAAATCTAGATTAATAAATCAATAAGTAAATAAATACTAAACGTTTGATTCCTTTTGAGGGACGTTGAAAACACTTCCATTAAAAAAGAATTGAAATTTTTCCCTACTAGGAGGACAGAAAAAAATAATTGTATTGAACAACATCTTTCTTTAACTACACTTTAGTCTCTCGCCTGCTCTTTATAGTATAAGACAAACACACTTTGCTCTCCGCTTTGATATCTCCGATTCATATAGAGCATCCTTGGATATATTCATAACAGAGTATCTCAGGCATTATACGTACGGCCGTTATTCGTATTCAGTTGGCGTGTTGAAGAGAAGTAAAAGGAGGAGTTTCAAGGCTTCTTCGACCTCCCTTCCCTAGCCCCACAATAGCGCTCTCAGCTATGCGCCATTAATATCGTTCATGCGGAGGCGGTTGAGAACTCGCGCCACCGAAGATAGTTTTATTTACATAGTCTTGGCTACTTCCTTACTTTCACAACAAGAATCCGACAATAGTATATTTTATACACAATTTACTCACCTCTTAAATGGAACTAATTAATAATAAGTATAGTTTTTAAATCATAAACCGTGTTTAGATTCACGTTCGTCATTTCTAGTTCCTTGGTATTGTAATGATAAACACGTTCCTCTTGAATCTATTACGGACGGGTGGGGTTCTGCAAATTAATTGTACTGAAGCAGAATGAACGAATCGATTGGAATCATTGCAAAATGGGGATTTTTGTAACGTTTCGTGGGGAACCGCATGGAACCATTGGCCAAGAGTCAGCTGAGATGTAGCAACGCGGTCGCCCAGCGAGCTCTGGTGGCCTCCGACCCTCGGCGGCCGCGGAGAAAGCAAATACCGTCGCCGGCAGTGCTCTCGGGGGCAGCGATTTACTGGCCGTATCGTTGACATTTGTTGTCTTATTGTACTTTCTATTACGTATCCACTTCAGTTGAGAACATTGCACTTCAAATGTTACTGTACTTGATCTGAAGAACCTCAATTAGCGTCTTCTTTTGGTTATTATTGTTTTAATTTATGGGCAAGATTTTTTAGAAATCTTAAATAAAAGAAATAACTAATACAGATTTCAAATTAAGATCATCACCGAAGCAGTGTGTGTACTGAGTAGAGAAAGCTATTTTTACAAATAAGTAATGGCAAACGTTTAAAGTAAGTGTATTTAAATGTACTGAGTTAAATTTATAATAGTCGGAATGAATTGTTAACTTCTATTGTATGATACGATAAAAAAACAAAAAATGTGCATTTCTGAAATGTATGTTAAATTATTTTGGTATTTTATACAATTTAATTTCTAAGGGAACTAAGTATGTTTGTTTCGTTAATAAATATTTAGCAATATTAAAATGTTTACCCACGTACAATATGGAGAACAATTATTTCTTCAAAAAGATCCAAAATTGTATGTTGTCTCTAAATGTTTGGGAGAGAGAAAATTAACATTTAGTGTTCAGAAGCAAAACAATGGGCCATCTTAGCATTTAATAAAAGCATCAAGTTAAAATAAGAAAAGCTACCAAGACAGGGCTTAATAACCCAGAATCTGACTTTTGATTACGATATTTGTTATAGGTATATTCGTCATTTACAATTAGTACATTTTAAGATGTAACTTCGATGCTCTATTGAAAAAAATAGAACGTAAGTCAAACTTCTTTGACGAGTTTCATTGCATATCATGATACAAAACGTTTCTTATACCACCTACATTTAATGTTAAAATGTGTCTTTTTCTGCCCCAGAGACACGCTAAACTTGCCGCTTTGGTTTTGTATGGGCGTAGAATTAAATAAAAGTAAAAAAATAAAAAATAGTTAAATGTCTTTAAATAACTGACCTCCACAAGAGAGCATATTATTTTATAACATATCTGTTAAAAGTTTCATGAGAATATTTTGCAGTTAAGAATCATTAAATATTGTTCACATTAACTTTCAGTTACTATAAAACATTTGATCATTTATTACTAATAATATTATTATTATTTACAAGAAACTGAACATATATTACAAAAAGAAAATAATATTTTGTTAAGGTGGTGCGGTGATAATTACGAGTAGCAATCAATAAAAACGATGGAATGCAATGTCTAAAAAGATTGCATGTTTCCCCGTGTCTGCTACGTGGGTTCGGCAATGATGACCATCCCCCACCACCTGAACACTGCGTCCGTTGCCAACGCCTCCTAAATGTCACGTCCTTCACCTCACAACCGGAAGGCCTCACGCCACCAGAAAACCAGCGAATGGGGGATTCCACTTTATTGGGCCAGCCTTCGCCTGTCGAATGAGTCACGAACGCACGCATGGGCGAGATGTGAGCAGAGGCGTTTCAGGCCACGTGGTTGCCACGCTCCCCTGCCCTCGCCCAAAGACAAATCTCTTTTTTCTTTCTCTTTCTCTTTCAGCGAGGTATGCGCTTTATAAGATTAAATAGAGATGTTATCTAGCTCGTATAGCTTGTTTGATTCATTGATTAGTGATTCCCGGCTCGTCAACTGCTAAGATTATTAGTCCGTAAGTGTAGTGCATGTGTTCCTTGGGTGTGATCATCCTCCGCGAGAATGTGAGATTCGGTGCCGATCTATTGTCGGCTAGCGGGGTTGGTTGGGTACCGCCCCTGTCGGGACAAGCTCTGTGCTCCCGACTTATCTCCCGGCATGTGTAGTAGTGTAGTGCATGTAAAAGGTCCGTGACCCTCCTCCAGACCGCGACTGAATTCGACCTAGCCACTGTCGAAAATCCTGCCACCGTCGGGACTCGAGCCTAGAACCTCCCGGTCAGAGGCACTGCAGTGACAGTCAGCAGAGCCATCCCTTCCGGTCACGCATAGTACTAGCGATTCAAACAGGCGAGGACTTTCCCACTGGAAACCTCAAATAATCAATAGTAATTTGTACGAAAGAGAAGAGGGAGAATGAAAGGAGAAGGAGAATGGGAGAATATCGGAATAGATTATGCTTTCAGATATTAAATTTTACAAAAAGTAGGTATAGGAAGATCATGTGTTTTCATTTACGGAGGTTTAAACGTATTTTTGGGGAATCTATGTTGAATTCTTCTGTGCTGCTTATAGTTTTGCTAATTTTAATATGCTAGTTACAGGGGAGCATTGTAGGGAATTAAAGAATTTGTCTGACAGATGTTGAATACATTGTTCAACTCTCGGAAGATGAAACACTCTATGCAATTGTTTGTTGGAATCGTACCATGGCGCTCTTATGGCAGCGCAAAGGATTTCGTTTTAAAAGGTTTGGAGCGTTTTTCGTACCGAAGGAAAAGCTGCTCTCCAGCGACATTCCAAAGTAAGGAGAAGACGAATGACAGTACAAATCTATTATTAATGAGTGTAAAAACTGTACACTGCACGTATACTGGGTTGCGTGCGCTTGGAATGCTGTTAACAAAGCTGTTGAGCGGCCCGAAGCGCAAAGGTGTGGCGATCTCGACAGCGAGAACATGAGCGCCCAGGTGGAGAGATCTGCGCTTTGTTATTCATTTGTTCCGTGAGAAATATTGTGGTTTTCTTGTGATATTTCTAAATTATCTTTTGTTCCAACGTTTTCGCTTAGTTATGCTGAATAATAGGAGAGACTTTCTCATGGTGCGTTAACTTTTCTATTGTCTTGATTGTACTGCGGTAAAAGAGAAATGGCATCAAAGACATGATAACGTTTGTAATGCATTTACCGACATAATGTTTTTAGAATCTGTTGCTTTAATGTATTCATATCAGTCGAAATCTAGAGTTTGAGTGTTTACTTATCAGAACAAAGCACCTACTATTTATATATAGATGAGAAAAAAGAATATACAAATTACTTTTGATTGCATATCTAGATGGTATGCATTTGATTCACGATTCAGAAAAAAGTTAATTGCATTGCTACGATGCCGTACAGGCGAATAAGATAAGCATTAGGGAAGGTAACTGTCTCCAAAAAGCTTAGAAAGAAATCAACCTAACGTTCTGCAATATAAAATCATTTACTATTTGTGATATTTCATAATAATAATAATAATAATAATAATAATAATAATAATAATAATAATAATAATAGAAATTGTATTAATATAATTTTTAATTAAAATTACGAATTTAACCAAGACATTTACATACGATAAGGGAGAACATCAAGCAGTAATATTTTTAAATGTGTTTGAATGTTCTACTGAGCTGTGAGAAAATCACTCACTTTTGAATTATATCTACCGCAGTTGGTGTTCATTTTTGCCTCCATTGGCTTCTGGACTTTCAAGGTTGCAGTTTTAAAAACAAAAGTAATAACTGTATTCTATTAAAGTAAAAAAGACGAACTTAGCCTCTTATTTGTCGCACTGCATTTTGTATGAATATGTCCATCATAATGGAAACAATATTCATAAGACAAAGAAACATACAAGTGCATTTTGAGCCGACTTATGCAGCGAAGATAATTGCGGAGGACAAGCAATGACATAATTTCCCCGTATCATCATTCATTGACTCTTAACTGCCTAGTGGTTAATGGACCAGTCAACTTAAACGCTGAAACGTTTTTAAAAATTTATTTTTTCTCATTCAGCAAATTTGCTCTCCGAAGAGTTAAATTACAAATATTTATTCGCACCATTTTGGGAATGGTTATCTCTAAGCAGTGATTTTTCACTACTATAATATAAATTGTTAAGATTGCGATGAAAACATATAACTTTTGTAAACTGAAGTGAGATTCAGATTGGCTATGAACGCTAAAATTTTGTTTTTTTGACAATTATTTGATATTATAATTGAGAACTAAAGAATACAATGTATAAATAAATGTAGATTATTTTATTAATTTAAAATTCTGTAAATGTTAATTAAATATCCTGCGAATCACAAATACGCATTTGTTTAATGCCTGTCATCTAGCATAGTTCAGATTGTCAACATTTTTGTACTGAAATTGACAAGCTTTAAATTTTATAGAACGAGATCCAAAACAGCAGAACTATGATACAGAACAATATTAATAATCTTACAGAAAATAAATTCAACGAAACAGTAACACAGTACCGAAACGCGAGTCTACAAGGATAACGAGTACTATTAAGTTAATTACAACACTTCATTTCTAATATTGTTAGTTAAAATGTATAAAATAAATTGAAGTTCCTAATTAAACGTTTAGGATGTTCCAGAGACAGTAAGCAATTCATATCTTGGTACAGTTTGCGGGCCACATTTCTTTTATACATTACCTGTTCCTCCCCTGGTTTTGAAGTGTTTGTTTAGAAACTGAACAATCCTGGAAAACATTTTAGTTTTTTCAAGACGCACCTGTTCAAAGACCTGATTAAACTTTTGTAAACGAATGAATTTTACTCATTTTTACCAAAGAAGTTGCATACGATGCTGAACCACCGAAAGACCTAATAATTTTATCCAGTTGTTTTTGAATAATCCAGCCTTATTTGTAAGCAAAAAGGTCCTATCGTTAGTGCTATTCAGAGATGTCAAGGTTCAAATTAACTCCATTTCGTAGTCGTCAGTCGTAGAGCGATCGTGGCAGATGGGTGAGTTGCCAGTGTTTCATCGGAAAGAAAGTTTTTTTCGGCCTGTTGCCAAGGAATGTGCGCCCGGGCTCTGCGCCCGCGTTCCCACCGCACATCGGCCACCACCCACTGCCGCCACTCATGCTCGCCGCCCGCCACCCACTGTCCGCCATCCTCTGCTCACCACCCTCTGCCAACCACCCTTTACTCGCCATCCACTGCCTGCCACCCACTGCCCGCCTCCCGCCACCACAGCCCCCACCCACTTCCCACCACCCACTCCCAGCCGCCCACCACCCATTGCCCGCCTCCCCCGCGCGCCAGCCGAGGCAGTTCGCGTCACCCGCTTTGGAGATGCCAATGCGCGGAGCAACGAGTAACTTTCGCACTTGGCTTTCGACCGCCGTCCCGCACCACTGACGGAGTCTTTGGCAGCGGCCGCGCCCACTCCGGAACGACCGACGACTGACTGGGGTGGTTTATTGTCACTCAGAGGGCGATGGACGCCTGGCGGACGTGATTGAAGCTCAACTCACTAGAGTGAAAGAAATCAAGTGGCCGATGAGACGAGAGAAAGGTGCGCGCTCTTTTCCTTTCCAACGCGACGCTCTTCGAATGACAATCTTCACGAATTATCATCATAATGGAACGGTTTCTTTGTCACTTGTTGGTAGGGAAGAATTTTCGAAAAAAATTTAAGCAAGATTCAACTCTGTAAAATCAGTATTGTCCTCATAATTCTCACACGGACTAAGACAGCTCAGAGGAGGCATTGCCGCTGTCTCTCCAGGGTCTCTGACCGGGAAGTCCTAGTGTTCAACTTCCGTCATCGAAAGGAGTCTAGAAGAGAATCCTGGCGGCCGGTTGCTCCGTTCGGTAGCTTTCATGGTTTAATCGCCCAATGCCTGGTGAATGCTGGTGTAGTACCCTAACCAATAATGGACTTACAGTTGCATGCATTACATTACCAAAAATTCCTGTCAGAAACCCAGAAATTGTCCCGGTGGGAGCGGTGCCCCGGTGGCGGATATACCAGAGGTGAGAAACCTCGCAAGCCTACGTGCAGGTTGGCGCCGGTCATATTCTTGCGGGGGAGAAACACAACCGCATTACACGATATAACATTCACTACATTTACGGGAATAATGACCGTAGCTGTTGACGCGCCCGGACACATGAATCAATTAATCAATCTTAAGTGTCATTTTTAATTTCATAACGTGTTTTTTGTTTGTTATCCACATTTCAACTCATCAAACCTTCAAATTATTTTAAGACTCCTCGAAATTGGTTTGTGGTCGATGAAAAGGTGGCGATTGTTCATGGTGCATACCTCAATGATATCAGAACTAGATCTTTTACTTCTTCACTGACCAAAGATTTCCTATAAAGGATAAATTTACTTCCTTTCATTTGATTTGAATGAACAAATCGAAGTGAAAGTTCGGAAGAGATGTGAGCGTGAGAGCAGCGCCTCGGCAGCGGCTTCCTCTTGAGGGGAAGTCAGCAGCTCAGAGGACGTGAGTGATGATCAAAAATGTATTACGAAGTACGAAGATCCAGAAAGAAATTTGCTCTGTACCACATACCTTCAATACTCTATGAAATCTAGTATACTGGAGGTGGACTTTACACTCATTCCAATTATTTATGGAAAACGTTGATGCAGTGTCACCCGAGATACCGACTGTACACTCGAGATTAAGAACTCCAGGTATCTCCCCCAGCGGGGCACTGCCCTATCCTGGACAAGCTCTAGTCTTCTAACTGGCCTCCCGACATGTGTTGCAGAGTAGTATATATAAGTAAGAATGTGAGAGTAAGGGGACGGGATGGGACAAGGAAGAGGAAGAAAAGATCTTGCGCAGTCCATGGAACGTGTATTAGGGCGTTCGCCTTCGGATAAACCATGAAAATCGACCGCTAGAGTTCTCCTCCAGACAGTGGTTGAATTCGACCCAGCTAGGATCAAAAGTCCGCCACTGTCGACCCTTCAACCTTGTACTTGTCAGCGATGCAGCATGAAACGGCGTTGACTCTAAGCTTTGCAGTCGGCGTCAATTTCAGTGCAAAACCCATGGAACGATATATTGGGGGGAATCATTAGAAAACAGACGATCTGACGAAATAAGGGGAAGTGAGACCATCGTTGAGGAGTCTCCAACCCCAGCTATGCCACTGGCAAGGAGAGCGGCGTTGGCTCCCGCCCTCCATTGCGTCACTGCTCAAAGGCAGCCGGGCGGCGGCAAAGGCGGCGGCTACAATGGGACCACTTTCGTCGCGCTGTTCGCGCTGCTGCCCGCTTGGGGCGCTGGCGCTGGCACTCGCCGCCCGTTTCCTTTCCACGGGCGCGCGCCCTTCAACGCGCTCCCACGACGAGAGCCCCCGAACGCCTTTCGCCAAACGGCTCTGGATCCTTTCAGTTTCACTTGGCTTGAGGAAGCTCTGATCAAAGCATTGTAGTCATCAGGGAGAACAGATTCTCATTTGAGACGGCACGGTTTTATATATTTATTTATTTGCCAAAAAACAGTAAAAACTGTATATGACGTGTGGAGAAAGAGATTTATCTGCGCACATTTTCTTGAGGGCCAGAATTTAAAAAAAAACGAACAAATGAATTTAGAAAATCATTATTTTAGAAAAATAAAAATATTTGAAAAATGTTTGTTCCCGAGCTATAGAAAATCATTCATTATATATCTTTGTTTTTCTTTTTCACGATCAGTATAGTCTCTAATTGTATAGAAACAGTCTTTGTACTTGATTGTAGGCATCTATGAGCTGATGGATTTTCGGAGTGGCTGATCTTAAAATAAGGCGAACATTTGGTCATGTCTACGCATGATATACGCGTTCCATTGCCTATTCGAACAATCGAACAAAATTCTCTTTGACCTTCCCTTTGATGATTGAGAGCCACGTGACTATTGATTGAACACGCATACCGAATTTTAAATTGTAAATATTGTGTTGTATTGAATAAAATACTTGAATAATATCTAGAATTAGCTTTCGTATTTTCTTTACTCAGATCTTGATTTTGACCTACGTAATAGTGCAATGAAACTGAGTTCGTTAAAAATTTGCAAAATTTGCATGTTCAAGGAAACAACGTTTGGAACAATTTATCTGTTCACATCCGTGTTAAGAAATAATTATATCAACTGTAACAATGTTTACAGATGCGCCACGTAACTTGTGGTTTCTAATGCTAAATACCCACAGTTTTCTATTTGCTTCAATTTTCATAAAAGAGCTAAACGACTTGACCCGTTTGAAGAAAATAGTTGAAAAACATCAACAAGGAAGTTCTTAATGTGATCAAACATCTAGATAGCAAACATGACGGCTTACAAGCTAGGGTACTCGTAAACCATGGTTTATTTTATTTTTTATATACTAAGTAATAGACAGTTGAAGTAGTAGGCAGTTTCTCGCATGTTCGCTTCTCAAAGTATGCCATTTTTTGTCAAATAATGCTTAACGGTTTAAAAGTTAATTATTTTGCTAAAAAACGTTTATTACTAGGAAACAATCAAGAAACCTGTAATACCAAGAGAGATATTGAGATGCAAGTCTAGTCCTTTGGGTGAGTGCATGCTAGCGAATGCACAGATCCGAATCGCCAGCGCTGCAGAAACGGGTCACGAGTGTCGACGCGGGCAGTACCAGCCTGCTCTCGTTATTTAATAGCCAAGTTCGACAGCGGACTTCTCAGCGTGGTTGTATCAACAGTCCAGTGCATGGTGCTCAGGAAATGAAATAACGTGTTATGGATGAGTAGGACTGCCTCCTCACATGTTTGCCCCTTCCTAACCTTGCAAACTGCGTGAGCGATTTCTTTGACACCCGCGCAAACAAAGAGAAAGTGCATTACGTCGCGCCTGTCGGGTTATGTGTCTTTCTCTTGCCGGGATATCACTACTTCCTGTACCCGGACGTAACGTTCGTGCAGCAATATCAGTGTAAGCTGTAGCATTACTCCTTGCCATGCCAATTGGCAACAACACATCAGGGAACGGGATTCTCACCATTGTCCTCAAATTTCCAAAATTCACGGAAATCTCACATAAAGTCCAGCCTAGTTTAACCGAGTCACATATCGCCAAGCTCATTTATCTGATGTCGAGTGTAGTCGGTCCACCTTCGATTCCTCTTTGAGGGTCTAGCAACGAGTGAATCTTCTCTAGGTATGTGGTGTTTGACCTCGTAGGTACCGATCGTCACAAGCGTTCCGTCACCATTATTATTCATCGTCTATAAGGTGTATTCCTGTCAGAAAGTAGTTTTTGGTTCTCAATTTCTCCGAGAGATTAGGTAATGCAGAAAATCTATGTTTCCTTGCTTGAGTCATTGAAATTATTTTTGAAATAATCAGCAATATGTTGTTCGTGTTTGAGATCAGAAGGATATTAGCGATGAAACATTGCAATATCGAACAAAATTAAAATACGATATTACAGGCTTTTGGCGCTACAAGAAAGTGAAATTTATAGAACAACTTTCAATTTTATTAGCAATTAGTACGGCATGGATCATAAACGAAAAGCAAGAATTAGTAGATAATATTGAAATTACCGCAAGAGCGAAAAGTGGAGGAGATTTTTACGCATGCGAATTGATGTAGCGACCTTGTTGGAAAGCTCTCTGGCTTTACATGGCGTTGATTATAACAGTTTGCGTCGTTACTGATAGTAACACTATTCATAGAGGATATCGTATGCCACATTCTTAAGAAAAATACTAAACCCTGTTCAATTTCATTTGCAATTTCTAAGCAGTAATCTGGCGATCTTTACATATTAAGATAACCGATGTCTAGTTTATATTGTATACATCTCTATTATTTTCTCCCTGTACATAAGAATTTGTTAAGCAGAATTTAGAGACAATTTCTATCTTTCTCGTATATTTTAACGTTTATTTTTTGCAATGCTTAATATATTTTGTGCATAAATTGTTGTATATAAGTACGATATAATTGACTTCTCTGTGAAAACTTACATTTTTGTCGTTTCTTGCTTCGAGATAATCAATGAAGGCACTATAAATTCCCCCAATTATATAATAATTATCAAGAAAAACACCTTTCTCTACCTCTTTTTTTATTACATTATGATCTTAACGTCTCATTTCAACGTATTTCTCGTCTGTGGCGGAGAGAAGTTTTATCTCGAGAGCGCCCTGACGGAGTGCCGAGGTGTCCGAGCGCATGCAGTTTCTGGAGCAGCGTGGAGGGGCGCGTGATGCAACGGCGAGAGGGGAGCCAGCGCCAGCGAGTGGGCGAGGGACGGCGAAAGTGTCCGGCGCCCCTTCTAATGTTATCTGCACGTTGCATCTCTGATTCTTATTTCCGAATATTTACGAAGGGAAACGTATTTTGCATTTAATACAAATAACATGCTTATCGCGTTAAATGCAATGACTCTTGCTAGTTTTATAAATTAGAAACTTTTATTTGAAGATAATACTTTTCGCGATAAATTACATCGCTTTAAATGCAATAACTCTTGTTAATTTTCTGTATTAGAATCTTTCGTTTGAAGATCATAATAATTTTTCTTAATCACTTATTAATATATTAACTTGTTTTGTACGAAAGTGTATGTGAGTTTGTTTCACAAAAATGTTTGAACCACCGGAGCGATTGCTTTCAAATTTTGCAAGAACCTTTTGAGAAGTCGAGTAAAAATGATTCCGAGGTTCACGATCTCAGAATTTTGTTCCGAAATTTAAACACCACAAACTGTTGGTAGAGATGAGTATTCTTCTCGTAATTTATGTGTCAGGCATTGTTGCCAAAAAATAGTGTCGTTAGGTGACCTGGGCGGATCTGTGTGTGACCGGGCGGAGGGAGACAGGGCGGGGCGGGGCGGGACTGGACAGGCGAACAGATAATGAGGTGCAGGGCGAGCGCGCGATGTGGGCACAGGAGTTAGAGCGTGTGGTGCGGACAGAGCAGGAGGGAGAAGAAAGGGCGAGCAGGAGTTCGAGGAGTGAGGGGAGGGGGAAAATCGAGGTTGGAGAAGCTGTAAATGAGGGTAAATGACTATCCGGACTGGCTCAAAGGATCTGCTGATGCCACTGCAATGCCTCTGACCTGCAGGCCATAGGGTTCGAGTCCCAACGGTGGCAGGATTTTTTGACACTAGGTAGACAACTAGATCGAATTGAGCCGCCTTCTGGAAGAGAATTCTAGTGATCTTCAGCTCTTATTGGTAGATGTCCTCGGTTTCTTGGATCAATACCAAGCGAATGCCAGAGCAATACCGTAACAATCGGACCACAGACCGCGCGGGATCTTTCCTTCCTGTTCCTTGTTCTATCCTCACCCTTAACTTACACACACACACTTACATGTACTACACTACAACACATGCCTGGAGACCAGTTGGGAGCTTAGAGCTTGTCTCGACTGGCGCTGTGCCCCGCTGGTGGGAGAGACCTGCGAGCGTAAACTCCGCGACCCTACGTGTAGGTCGGAGCCGGATTTCGCCACCAAATGGGGAATGAACACTGCCACTTACCGCGATAAAACACCCACTACAGTTATGGGACTAACTACAGTTGACACGGACGAAAACACAAAATAATCAATCAATCAATCCGAAAAACGGTAATCACCTAGCATGCTAAAAATGCGTGTGTGTGTGTGTGTGTGTGTGTGTGTGTGTGTGTGTACGTTCTAGCATAATCAATCAATCAATCCGAAAAAAACAGTAATCAGCTAGTATGCTAATTATGTGCGCGCGCGCGTGTGTGTACGTTACAGCATATTCCTTCTAAAGCCTAAAGGAATTTTAACTAAAATTAATACATATTCATTACCATTGGGAAAACATTTAAATGGGTTAAGGCAGACGTTTTCAAACTGTGCGTTCCGGCCATATGGTAGGGGCGTCGAAGTGATTTATTAAATTAATCTTTATTTTTGAATTACTTTATTTTTGAATTTATGTCTACAAAATAATTTTGTACTATCATACTTCATATTATTTGTAATGTATATGATTTATTTCACTAATTAGTTGTGGATTAAAATGAACCTGGCAAGTCCCTTACCAATAGCCTATTGTATCACTTACTCTTTTGTGTTGAATCTTTGGTAGATCCTATATTATCATTTATATTAACCCTGGTTAAATTTTGGCACATATGTCAAACTTGCTGCCGCCAGGGCAGCCGCGGGAAGTTTCGTTTAGGTGAAGGGAGTCGTGGACGAAAAAAGTCTGAAAACTCCTGGCATTCTTAAGGTGGAGGTGACACAATATTGTTACTCTACCAGCAAAAAACCAGATCAGCCGGGGAATATTCATTTTGGAAGAAATAGTACTTATGGTTTCGGTGATAGCATTGTTCACAGACAGACGGACGTACGGACGAACGAACAAACGTTTTGAAAATAACCACTTTTTCGGTACCAGGGGACCCTAAAACGTGTATTTCCGTTAAAATCTCGAACTCGATTTTCCGCAGCATTAAATAACTTTCCCTACACTACGTATATTACTCCGTATATGCTTAGGTAAACGGAAAAGTAACAGACACAAAATAGTTAAGCAAACCCCAATGCACCAGTTGCCCGCGTGTTTGGCGGACTGAGCGATTGGAGGGGGACGTGCGAGGTAGGAGGGGTGGGCAAAGAGAGCAAGGCAGGGTGGTGATGAAGGGAGAACGAGGTGGAGGAAATGGAGCGGAGGGGTTGGTACAGGCCGAGCGAGGGACAGACAAGGCGGGGCGGGGCGGGTGTGCGCGAGGAGTGGATGGAGCAGGCGGAGAGGGTGAAGTAGAACGAGATGGCGAGACTGAAGCATAGAATAAGAAAGGATTTCTACTCTCTGACGGAAAGGCGGGCAGGACAAGCGGAATGTGATATGATGGGCGGGCGGGTAAACGAGTCATTTTGTGATTGGATTACACTAAACCCTCATTAACACGAATTTCAAAAGACCGAAATAATCGGAATTCGTGTTGTGTGTTATAAATGTCCACATTAATGTAATTGTTGGCTGGGATCGAAGTTTGGTTCGTGTTAAGCGAGTTCTAGCTAACGAGGGTTTACTGTATTATGGTTGGTTATGATAAGTAAATACTACTCAGATAACTCCAGAAAATCATCTAGTATTTATATATTATTATTAGGAAATGTCTGAGACATAACTGCATTATAGTCACCACAGCCTTAATTTCAAGAGAATACTTGTAGTTTAGTAATAGAAGAAGCATATACAGTAAACCATCGTTAGCACGAACTCGCTCAACACGAATTTCACCCGTAACACGAACAAAATTTCAGTTGCGGTAAGAAATTACGGTAATATGAACATTTATAATACTCGAGTAACACGAATTCTTATAACACGAACTCCGATTATTTCGGTCCCTTGCAATTCGTTTTAATGAGCGTTTACTGTAATAACAATGTTATTGCTCCTAAGTTTTGTGATTAATTACAATTTCGTCCCAATTTATTTCATTGGAAAATCATGTGATTATCTGAGGCTGAAAAAACCTTGTAATTCTAAGATGTAAAATATTTTTCAAGTCAAAGGATTATCGTTTTACTATAAATCATCTTTTGTTTTTGGTCTTTTGGAAGTCATTTCATTGTCATTTTCTGTATATTGTATCAGTTTAGAATAATCTGAATGTAATGCTAACTAAAAAATAATAATTTTTAATGATTAACATTTGGAAATCAAATTTTCGTATTTCGGATAATTACTTAACAAACATAAAGTTTTGCTTGTGTCGCAGTGGTTTGTAGTACAAATGTTATACCGTTTTTAGAACTGCCGTTCTGTAAAGCTTAGAGCTTGCTCATAAACATTACCTTTGATAAACACCATTAATTCACTTCAATTGTGTAATTGATAGATTTGCATTATTTGTGAACTTCATAGATCGAAAGATCATAGAAAAATACTATCAATAATCAGTACGTCTCACAAGTTGCTTTGAGGAAACGTAGGCCCTATTATTCCAAGAGCCATCTTTGAAGTTTCTTTACATACTGTCGTTCGACGAGATATAAGACGCAATACAGGAAGTGTAATTTCTTCAGAATTAAACAGTGTTCAAGAGAACATAAAACAGGATAGGGCGAATCTTTCCCACCCAGCACGATACCCTTATCAAAACTTCATTCACACGTTCATGACGCACTTTGTGTTTCTGATTAACCTGAACTCATCTTGCATTGGTGTTTGGAACACCTACTCTCTTTGAATACGTACGAACATGACATGCCGATCACTAATGCTTGCTAAGTTGCTTACCAATCATGGCAAATGTCACTTCATAATATGAAATGTCCCACCAAATGTTCTTTAGCAAAAAATATCTTCGACCTCTCTACACGCTCTAGATGTTTATAACATTCATTTTGAAACACCTGTATTCATTCTCTCATTATGATCCACTCGCTGTACATTCTCTCAAAAAATACCCATACAGGAAGTACTATTTGCTACAAATTGCCCACTTCAAATACAAGGAACCACTTCAAAAATGCCAATTCGTTAGAAGTAAATGTCTATTAATATGATTCTATCACTGCTTCCTTAATTGGCCGAATGCTCAGAGCGCGTCTTCAAAAGAAGGTTGAAATCTCCCGGAAATCTCTTTATTGCCTTTGTGAGCCTTGCTATTATTTCGCTAATTACCTGGAGAAAGTTGATCTAGCGATACAATGAAACAAGGCAATTCTCGCGCACGAGTTCTTTCGAAAGTCACTGACGCAACCGAATGCAGTTAAACAATGTTCAGCCGCATACTTGTGCCGCCTATTAATTGTTTTCTTTGATCTTGAACTAGAGAAATGAAAGCAGAGAGGACGTTCTACTTGAACGTTCGTCTGAAAGAGAGTTGCAGAAACTAATCCGTTTCATAGCGGAGCAAGTCAAAGTAACCGTGGGCGATTGCTCAGTCAATGGAAATAATCAGAAGGGTACATCGATTACGTGGAGCGTAAGGCTGTAATGGCTTCTTCGATTTTGATCATCTTCTTTGTTGTTGGTAATATTTATTTTGAAATTTATTTTTTTATAAAAACAAAAATCTAAAGAAGAAATATTTTATTTTGGCTTTAGATAACTTGCCAAACCATTTATACAAAAAGTAAAAAACCTCAAACATAATCACTAAATAATTAAATAATTTTTAAAAAGAATCAGTTATATACCGTGTAAATAAAAGAAACGATTTACTACGATAGTTGATTACCGGTTTTCCCGAATATTTTTTTAAAATCACAGTCATTTAAGAAGCAGCCCCGCACATCCTGACCGCTCCTCCCTCTTTCATTGCCGTCCGCTTCGTCAGCCCCTTCCTCTCTTTCCTTTTCTTTTCCACCTTCCAATCCTCCCTTTCCACCGTGCCCCACCTGCTCCTTTCTTGTCCCACCCGTTTCGCCCGGTCCCCTCTCGCATCATCCGGCAACTCCATCTAGTTGCGCTGGGATTGTATTAACTCTGGCATACCAGTGTGTGTGGGCGAGTGGGGGGATCAGCACCCTCCCCATGATAATGATTTATTTTTTTGTAGGTTTCAATTTGTTGAGGAAGCTGAAAATTATTGATTTTGTTTATATGCTTTACGTCTTAGATATATGATCAATTTATCTCTAGTGTGTGTTAGAATTTGAATTTTTACAGCGTCTTTGGCTAGAGTAAAAACACTCGAAACTACTCACTCAAAAACTAAAAATTCGGAATAATTTTTGGAAATATTTAATGGATGCAAGTCTTAGTAAAGTTTAACTTAAAACATTGTTATGTTATGAAGATTCATCGACCTTGACCAGACATAAAATGTAATAGGTTTTGTCATTGAATACAAATATTAATGCTAAAATTCGACCTTCTTGCATTTGTAGAACTTATGATCGAATAATATTTTTATTTTACATGAATGCATACGTATATTATTAATTATTAATTTATCAAAAATGTCAAAGGCACTCATAAAATCAGAACAAATCTCCGGGGGCCCCTGCTGGTAATGCCCAGGATTATTTATATAATGTAATTACTACGTCAAACTAAATTTGGTACGAAAAATACATAATTCTGGAAACAATTTGAATTGCAATGTATCCTGTTAAAATTACAAAGTAATGTTCTAAATATATCAAAAATATTTAATAAGTACTATAATCTCAAAAAATTCATTCTTATTTAATGGTGGGTCTTCTGTCGTGATAAAGAAGTTTATGCTTGTTATATCCTACTATTAGGAAGGATGATGTTATAATTACTGTTTCTTTTGTAATCTTCATCCTTTATTTAATGTTATTTTAATCTTATTTCTAATCCACACTTTTGATTAGCAGTTATCTCCTTTCTCTATTTTACACTCTTCCTTGATTACCGGCCGTTCATTTTAACATCGCTTCATGCCAATGAATAGAAGCCAAACTTTTTAACGCAATTGTACGCTGCCTGTTCCTGAGTTTTCTGTCCTTTCAATCACTCTCTTTCTAGTGACAGCATATTTCTATTTTCTATATCACATTAATTCCAAGACACAAATAACCGCAATATATTTAATTCCTTCGCTTGACACGCCATCAACACACATGCCATTACATATTTCTGTTTTGCTCATTCCTGCTCGTGAATACCCATTGTTTCTCGTCATTCCTAAATTCGGAGTTCTGTCTATGAATGTTTTATAGTAAACTGTCCGTTTAACAGTTCCGTCTGGGACAAATAAACATTATATTTGAATAAATCCTGTTTTTGCAGTGTTAAAATAGTTTTGTGATTAGTGAGCACTAGGCAAGCCCATTCACTTCCAGTTCTGCATTAAGTGGAAAACACAATGCAAAGGTAAATCGCGCTTACCACGACGGCGGCTTCCAGTCCCGTAAGCGATCGCCGTGCAAAACAAATAGAAGGCCGAGAAAGAAGTGGGTCAGTGAGAGGGCTCCGCACGTAATGCGTCGTAAATTTCTTTTTATTCTCTCTTCTCTACATGCAAAGTTGATAAACCAATTAGATCGGTGACTGGGGATAGACTAGTTTGCATTTCTATAACTGTTCGACTACTGTTTATGTGTATATTTTCATTATGACAGTGTTGAATAAAATAAGATTTTAAAATGTTTCTTATTTAAATAAAATGCTTGTTATTCAAAACCAGTATACCTTTTTATTTGGTGATTCATTGTTTATATACTTCAGTTATTAGAAAAGCTTTCCTAGACCAATCTAATCTTATCCTTAATATGTTTGGTGCATAAGTATGTTCTTGTTTTATATAATTTAAATATTTACAACAGTTATTAATTATAAATAATGGTATGGTTTGAATTTTATGTTGTATAAATGTCTGTGACAGTTGCAAATACCTTTAAAAGTAAAATTTAGATATTTAAATAAGATTCTCCTTTAATTAACCCCAAGAGATAAAAAATTGCTGTTTAAGAAACTACATTTTTCTTTAGATAAAACGCTATAATTATTATCGCACTTTCCTCTCTGTCAAACATGCATATTCGCATATCAAATTTAAAAAAAAAAGACCCGACATGTGCTCTCGGAGATGGCGTTCAGTTCTTGTAGATCACTCAACATCATTGGGGGATTCAGCAAGGAGAATCGCGACAGTCATGTGTGGGAGTGCACGAATTATGCATTATTAGCTCAATGGCTATGTTCTCTGACTAGCAAAAAGGAACTTTGAAGTTTCAGAAAGCTTGTTTAATCCTTGGTACCCAGACACCTTGGTAAGGATATGAGAGAGATTTTTCACGGATTATTGTAGAAGGATACGATACACGTTATAAGCGTAACATGTACATTACAGGCGATGCACTTTACATGTGTACAAGTGTAAAGCGGATTTTTGCACAATGTTTCGCTCTATGGCCATTATAAATGGAAGTCGTGTCAGCAGTGTGGGCTGCTATAGCTAAGTTCCCATAACGCTACATCATTTCTATTCGCGTTAGTTCGAGTAGAGGATCACCATTATGTTGTTTCATCATGAGAATATAAAGTTAGCAGAATACCCTGGGGTCTTAATTTGAAAACAAATCATTTAGCGTGGTAATATGCTTCTATCGCACACAGTACGACTCACACGACGATTCTAGTGTAATACCACACGATGATTTCAATAGATTTTCAACATGGAGCAATACCTCCATGTTAAAATTTACCTCTAACACTATCATAACATTCGAATTAATGCATGCGTACAAACTAAAACAATGTGTTCATATCGTATATAATTTACAGATGTTTTATAATAAATGTTAAAAAGTTCTTAAGCATGGAGAAAGATCTTAGATAATAACTCTTTTCCAATGAGCGTATGGGGAGAAATTTCGTGTAACGAAGTGACGAGTATGTGTGTGCCGTTTTTCCCTAATTGCTGTGCAACTCTTCAAGTAGTGGTGTTGATAGGTCACGTTCTGGCGCAGTGAAAGGGGGAAATTAGTTTTCGAAATATAATTTCTTATATAATTTGTATCTTTTTTTGTTATCGAACTTTCAATGTGATATACTTGTTTCACTTAAAGTTCATGTTATTTTATTATTAATAAATCAGTGCGATCCACTGGTGCTTCGCCAAAGCAAAAATGGATCTTTAGTTAAAGGAGATGTAAGGCCACTGGTCAAGATCATCTAAGCCAAGGATCTTCAACCTTTTACACCTTTAGGAACACTTCGAGCTCATGGATTTCTTGAAGGAACCTTATGATCAAGTATGAGATAAAATAGTTTATCAAAGGTTTTTTCTACTCAAATGCGCAAAATTATTTAAACCGTCAAAAATATATAAAATAGAGTGTCACATAATATTAATAATTTAACACTCAGGTATCTTTTCATTCCTTTTGGACATTTAAAGTACAAAATTTTCAAACAACTGTTTTATTTTTCACATATTCCGAAACACGTTTTGGATAAAGTAATTTTACGTATCATCAGGTTCTTTTAATTTTCAGACAAACTTATTTCTGTCGGAAAATGAAAACAAAAACTGAAAATTTAAAAAAAATCCTAATTTTTTGTATTTTGATTTTATCCTTATAATTTGTAATTGTTTGATAGATCTTAAATGTTTTCCAATCAACAGCACGGATTTATATTAATATTGTAAATTTTACACACTTTGCAGACCAACTCTGATGAAGACCTCGAAAAAGATGATCAAAACGTTGGCTGCACAGCTTTGTTGGCGGACAGACAAGATCTCAACTCTGGCAGCGGAAGCCTAAGCCTTCACATTTTACGAATGTTTGGCTGAGCAAATAGTGAACCCTTGCGGAACCCCTGTCGACGTTCCAGGGAACCCAGACTGAAGAGCGCTGGCGTCAGTGTTTCGCGCGAGCTGCGCTCAGGCGGCGAGGCTCTTGCACGCACCTGGCGCCCAAGGTGCCCTGCGGGTCGGCGGCGGCGGCGGCCGCGGCGGCCGCGCGCAGCTGGGCCTGCGCCTGCGCCTGCTGCTGCGCCGCCAGCTGCTGCAGCAGCGCCAGGTACTCCGGCGGCAGGCGCTGCTGCTGCGGCGGCGCGGCGGCGGCGGCGGCGGCGGCCGAGGACGGGTCCTCGCCCACGTCGCCCGACTGCAGCACGTACTGGCTGGGCGACGCCCCGTACAGGGCGCGCGCCTGCGCCTGCGCCTGGGCCGCGCGCTTCGACGGCGCGGGGGCGGCGGCGGCGGCGGCGGCGGGGGAGGCGGCGGCGGACGCGGAGGTGACCACCGCCAGCGCGACTGAACACACAAGAAAGCAAACGGGTCGGCATTAACAGCAGGTCAACGTGTCAGCTTTGACAAACATGTTAACATTGACACTTTCTTTGAGCGGTCGCTCCTCTTTGGGTGGAGCTCCCTGGTCTGTTAGACTGTTGAAGCTCTAGAAGCTCTGGAATTTGCCCCAGGCAGAAAGAAGCTCTTTAACTCACACCTCTCTAAAGTATCAACGGTCGCATGCCAACAGTCGCATGCCAACAGTCGCATGCCAATTCCAGCAGCTGGAGAATACCAGTGAGGAAGGGGGCGTAAACGGTAGACTTCAGAATACATTTCAAAATAATTCATGAAAAATTTGTATATTTAAGTAGTTATACATGTATTTAGCAATATATTGGTTAATTTTTAGTTTTTCAAGTTTAATAGTATTTAATATTTTTACTTTTTAGGTAGGGCAAAAGCATAAGAATTTTGATCATTTTCTGTACTTGCTATCCTTTCCGTGAGGACGTAATAAGAAGTGGTGGCGGGGATCACCAATTAACTCACGTTTTCACAGGTTTGCATTTGTCCCCACTTTCAAATAGAGCAAGCAAACTTTTACAGTTCTCTGCTGATTGCCATCACAATGTTTAAAAATTAAAACCGTAAAACATTACAATGAAGAGAAACATTGTCAATCAGTAAACTAAAACAGCCTTTTTAAAATTTGAATTATATTCCTAGGATCATAAACATTGTTATATCATTAAAAAATGCACTTTGTAAGGCATCATCACTTAAGCGCTATAAGGAAGTAAATAATGGGGTTTGACAGCACGTCAATAAAGCACCATCGCAATGACAATTAGTTTCTGTAATATGAAAATGATAGCTAAACGACTTGGAAAGGAAATATAATTCTCGCCCCATTCCATGATAAAGATGGCTAAAGTGCTGACAATTAAACAGCAAATAAATAGTTTTAATTAACACAGATTATGATAGGAGAGGTACGTTACGCAGCTATCAGTAGACTAGATAGAACGCACGATAATGATAGTTATCTGAAAAGGTATTTAACAGCGAATTGTTCTCAAGCAGACTCATGGGAAAATCCAATTAATATTGGGTGGGAAGAGACTATAAAAACAGCGTTTTACGAACCAAGAGGAGTAGTGCTAATTAGATGTGACAGAGGCAGAACACTGACATCACATCAGATAATATCTTAAATTGCAGTGCCATTGGAGAAATGCCGCAAGCTTCTAATCGGACCCATTTATTCGTCCAGACAGGCAGAAGATATCCCTTAACAGTGTATTCACCACTTTAACCATCCAATCCCCTCCAATCAACCATTTTTTGAAAAAAATACTAATAAAACTTAATCCTGACATGTGTTTGAAGTTACTGCTACAACGTTAAACACGGTTATTACGACCAAAAATTCGAAATCGAATTTTTAGGTGATTCCAATACTTGCTAACATATAGAAGAAAAGTAACACTACTTTAAATAGGTTTTCATGAGATATTTTATTTTATACTACACCTTCAGTTAAATTCACGAATCTATGAATATATCTGAAAAATGTTCTACTTTGCCATTGCCTTAGCACTTCAAGTTCTGCTAAATTAAGTTTATCACCATACGTATTATTCGTTTCCGTGGACCATATGAAAACGGTTCTAGTTAATTAATTGTGCTACAAATGAATTACTCTGACGATTATTATGAGAGTGAACGTTATGTTCTGAAAGAAGGAAGGGTGAGTGAGCTAGGTTTCACAAGAGCGATTAATTCCAAGGTTGCGCAATATCAATCTTAAGTTGTCATAAAATATAATTTTATTGTACATTTTTAGTACACTTAACACGTCGTCTAAAGAAATATCGTTCGAATAAAATTTTAATCAACCTGTGAATATAAACGAAGTATTGAAGTTTAATAATAATTTTTGAAGAAGTAAAGCAGGAAAATATTTATTGATCATTGAAAATTTGGAGGAAAGGAATGTGAACTTTTTTGACGAAAGGAACCAGTGTTATAAGGAGTGGGAAATGTTCTGCTGGTTTTAATATCATAATAGACTTTTTACCTAAATCTGTACCTCTGTTTATTTGTAAATCTCGATAACTTCATCGAATCAGTACCCATTATTACCGATTTTTCCCTGTTGTATATAGTACACCGAGTCTTAGACGTAAGTGAGCCATTGCAATTGCTTAAGTGATAGCTCAATAAGAACCCTTGCCTTGTAATGTGCGTTAGTTTATCGTGATTATTGGGTTGAGAAAAGGGACAATTTTCATAGCACGCATACCATAATCTTCGTTTTGCATAATACTGAGCATATTAACTGCATAGTAGAATGTTGTAGAATTGTATAGAGAATTCTTAATTATTTCCTACAAATAATATTTGTTAAATTCATCCATCTACGAGTAACGTCTATCGATATGAGATACGAAATTCTGTGGTAAAATGTTATAAGTCAAATTTTAAAATTTTCCATGACAGCAATTTTAAGCAAGAGAATGCCATGAAAAAATACTCTGACTTTCGTCTTATTGCAATTTGCCACCATTTTTTCATCAACTAAAAGAGAGATACATGTTGTGTCTCCTTCTAAACATGAACAACAAAGAGTGACTTTTATCATTTTGTGTCTCATGTTATGACAATGTGACTTGTATCATTTTGCTATCTAAGCAGATAATTTATGTATACAATTATTTCATATGTTTTTGAAGTGGTCTACCCATTGGCAATTCAGCTGCATTTCCAGTTTGCAAGCCCAGAAGGTAAATCAAGGAACGTCCTTCGCAAGCGCAGCAGCCTTCGCAAGCATCTGGCAAGTGCGCCAGTAGGTGAGAAGCCGGACTCGCGACCGCTTTCGTCCGGCGGGGAAGCGGAGGGCGCGCGCGAGGTGGAAGTGTTAAAATAGGATGTTTATGCAAACACTTCTTTCTCACTGATCTTGCGCTCGGGTGCGAGAAAGGTGCAACGCGCCGCAGCCGACCGCTCTCCTGGGGAGGGTGGGGTGGGCGGTGGCCTTGCGCAAGCGCTGTGCTCTCGTGGCCGTTGCGACGCCGGGCGCAGCGGAAGGCGCCGCTCGATATGGGAGCGCTTTCCTCCGCCACAAATGAACGACGCTGCGCGCGTCGCGGCGCTTCGCCTCGGAGTCCTCAACGGAAAGAATGGCGGTGTGCCCTCCGCTCGCTTTCCAAAGCCCCCCCGCAGCCGCTCCCCGCTTACCCATGCGTCGAAGTCTCCGGCGACATCCCCGAGGCACATTACTCCAGTTTTTTTTTCCAAAGGCGTCTCCGCTCGGAGGAAAGCTTTGAGAAGGCGGAGAGCGCGTTTTGTGCTTTCTACGCGCCACGCGTCGGCCGGGCCCGGGGAGGACGTACGTGGGGCCCATGGCGACGAGGGACTCACACGCCTCCACCCCTGCCTCCGGCCCCGCCCCCTGCCCCGCCTCCGAGCCCGTGCAGCGCTGCACGCAACCTGTTGCAACGCGAGAACACAGAGCTTCTCGTTCATCATCGTCTGTCGACACCGTGAAAGGAACTTCACGCCTAAGACAGCTCTGCATTTCGATGACCTCTGCAGAGGGAGGCAAATAAGTTTTAGCAATGCAAATATGTTCTTGTCTTACTACTGAGAGTTGTTGTTGTGTCTCAAAATCACAATACCGGTGAAAGTTCGAGTTGTGTTTGACTTATACATTTGTTTCGTTATTCCTGAGTTACATGTCACAAAGGTACAGTTACAATTACAAAGAAAAGAAGGCGAGGTAAACAACACACACTGTGGGAAACATTACTCATTCTCTGTGTCTTTTTATGTCCTGCAATTACATTAATTCAATATAAATGCTTACTCATAAATTTTAAAAAATAGTACAAAGATAAATAATGTAAACAAGAAAATCAATTTGTATTGTAACAATATTTGGAAACTCTTTCCTAGTTTGCTTCAACGGGTTAACATTTAAACAATTTTGAGCTTCCCACTTTCCCTAGTGCATTTTAGATGCCATTACACTATACACGTGTCATACTCATGCATACAGGATCTTTTTTGTGAGCTAAAACAGTAATGATAAAGTAATTTATAAAATATCTAGATATTATTTTTTCGAGATTAAATTACATAACTAATTTTCGTTCATTATTTATTTTATTTATGTTTTAATTTCTATTATGTTGGCATTGAACAGGCAAAACACTGACAAGGTAATTTATAAAATGTAGTGTAAATTACTAATATATATGTACAATTATTTCACTTGTTCTATTAAGTACACTCACTCCAAAAATAAATTCAATAATTTTCGACAGAATCTACCAATAAATGAGTATAAAAACAAGAAGAATGTTGAAATAATGTTATTTCGGCGTTACACATTTACCGACGTAATTGTTGAATATTTTTAGAAGTAGAAATATTCTTTATTATGATATTCACTATCTAGCGTTTTCTACCATAATTGAGATAAATGGTTTTGATTACGGGATAACGAAGAAGTATAGAACGATTATGATGATGATGATAATGGAGTCATAGTGGAATGAAAGACAGAGGAAACGATTCACCCCGAGAAAATTTGTCGTCAACCCTCTTTGTCCATCACATATTTCACATAGCTCGACCGGGATTTGAACCATTTCAACAATTGAAAACATTGAAGGGGTGAAACATCAAAAATAAAATGGTTGTGACACACAATTCGCAAAAATAACTTTTTCCAAGAGCTTGAAGTTCATTCGGTCTGAAGGTCAACTGGCAAGGAAGCAGAAGACTACCAGTTTACTTCATTCAGAGTGCTCCTCTCACTCTTCGAAGGTCTCATGAACCATAATTCGAGTATTGCCTATTAGTAATGTACGTAGAAAATTACATGCAAAATACGTTTTTAACTTGAATGTTCATTATTACAGTTTTACTGCATTAAAAATCATATGAAACGCTATTACCTTTAATTGCAAAAAATGTAATTTCCTGGAAAATTAGGAGTACTTTTTATTCCAACATTGATGTTACTAATATTCTTCTGAATCATGTAACCTTTGAAAACAGTGAATGTCTTGACGCTTTGTGTGTGGTGTATCAGCATGTGATGAATATGTAAACTTGGCGAATTTAATTATTTTAATTGTAATACATGTAAAAAGAGCAATGGATACATACGCATGATATAACATAAAACGAGTATACAAAGCTACGAAAATAAAAAATTACCAAAAACAAAGATTGTAGATGTCCCAGAACCAAGCGCAAAATTAAATGAATTATTAAGCCGTATTGAACAGATGTCTCCGAAAATTATTTTGAGTCTACTCGACCATGAAAATGAGATATGAAGAACTGTGGGAGAAAAGTCGGAGAAGTACCTACAGGCCTCCAGATTAGAAAGAGGAAATGGCTATGGATAGGACACACACTGAGAAAACCCACAGGAGCAATAGAAAGGCAAGCTTTAGAAAGGAACCCGCAGGGACAACGAGTTGCAGCAAGACTGAGGCACGTGGAGAAATACGGTCTACAAGAAGATGGAAAAGATCAGAAAATCGTGGAGGGAAATTGAAGGAATAGCGGCTAATCGAGTTAGAAGGGAGTCTCCCATCGAGGTCCTATGCTCCCCAGAGGAGCGGTAGCGAATAACCCGACGGTATGAACGTCACTGCGAACGTTCGGTGTAATAGACGCGTTAGTTATTGGAGGCCACTTAAAGCACTAAGCAATTTCATGAATATTTTATTATGAAGTGAAAAGTGCAAATAAATCATAAATCCAATATAAAGCTCAAAATGTAACCAATTTGTTTAAGTCTCAGACTAGTGAACAAAAAATATAATTGAAAGTGAACGAAGACCACCATCTGTTCAGGAAGACTCAATTTGAAGGTAAACTAATGGATAAGTTAAGAACTAATATCGTTCACTTAATGTACCGCTTCAAAGATGTCACTGAGTCTGATAGACCCCAAGTTCCCACTGTCGGGATAATGACGCCTCATTGAACATATTATGCGAAATACAAAAGCGATTGTGATTTTCGTAAAAAATAAAATAATCGGCCGCTCCACGCCGAGTGGGCGGGCGAGATTTTCCCGCGCTCGGCGGGGCGCCGGGCCGGGCCGGGCCGCTGAGCCAAGGGCAGGGGCCACGCGGCGCGCGCCGGTCGCCTTGACCGCCGCGTGGGCGGGGCGGGGCAGCAGGAAGCCCCTTTGCTCTCCGCGTCTGCCGGACGCGTTTTTGTGCGCGCCGGCGGGGACGGCCAATCGGCTTCCCTTTCACTTCCAGGCGGCCAGCGAGGCCTTCGAACGCAGGGCGACCGCCCCGGCTCCTCTCGCCCCGGCCGACGCCAAGGCGCGAGGCGGTCAAATTGGACGCATTGTCCGCGCCGGACCACAAAAACACGCTATCACTCTTTGCAGGAAAAAGGGCTAATAGTGCGCCGGTATAAAAGAAGTTGGACACCCGGCGCACTCGTACGAAGGAGTGAGAGACGTGAGTAGAAATGTTTCTCTCCGAGGAGAGAAGCGCGAATTAGTGTAGACAACGCTTCCGCCAAATGGCGTGTCAGAGGACGATTAGAGCGCGTTGTTGACAAAGCCCTCCCAGCGCCTGCGTCTCTGAGCCGGCTCTGCGTGGGAGGAGGAGACCCCCTCCCCCTTCTTGGCGACATCCGGGAGGAACTTTTGTTCACCTTGTGGACAACCAGCAGGAGGGCGTGGCTCTTTGGTGTTGGAAGTGTCCTGTTCATGAAATCTTGCACCGGATGTTCAAGCACGTTCCCTCGCAGCAGAACCGGATTTGTTAACAAGCAAAATAAGCAGTTAAGGGCACCATTCCATGGGAGGTTTTGCGTCCTGACACAAAGTTTACAAAATTTTCGAAAAGGAAATTAAATGTGTTTGTATCTGTAAAAAAAATGGTGAATCAAATCATCTAACCGTAACTAATGACTCTACAACAGTACATTGTTTCTCGCGTTATTTCTAAATTTGCAATTTTTAAGAATTTAGAGGATTCAACGAAAATGAGAGCCGCGTCATTTTTTTAGGCGTCGCTTCTTCTGTCCGAAAAAAAATTTAAAAATTGAATGCGGTTTTTGAGAATTTTTTTGTAAATTGCATTTAACTTCAAGCAAACGTTATACAAAACTACTCGATTTTCAAAAATATATACATGACCTTTTTAAAGTGGTAGATTTTTGGAACAGTCTTCGTGTAAGGCAAAAAATTGCACTTTTGCAATTTTCTCAAAATTTGGGATTTCAACCGAACATGAATGAACGAACGAACATGAACACCATCCTCTGAAGTCTTATACGCTATCCGAGGACAAAGCTTAACCAAACAATGTAGTGTGGCTTCAAAAATCAAAATATTCTGTTCACTCTCCCAAAACCTCGAGTTCGTTCAGATCGATCCGGGAATATCAATTTTAGAGAAAATTAATTGCACGGTTTAGGCGCTGGTGTTGACCACAGGGGAAGGGCGGATGGTCAGACAGACAGATGGACTCAGACAGACGGACAGACAGATCTTTTGCTGTCAATCGATTTTTTTTGGTAACCAGGACCTACAAAACATGGGTTCTGGCTACAGCACATGTAAAGGGAAGTAATTTACTATATACAGCAACAGGATTTATCATCTTTTTCGTTACCCAGCAACACGGCTTATTCTGCCGAAAAACTCAGTTTTCCGGCTTTCCCGTTTTCCGACGCACGATTGCATTACTTTCTCTTCGTACGAAGTAAAGCGAAGTACGCAAAAAAGTAATAAAACATGCATTTAAAAATTAAAAATTATATTTATTCGTAAATCTCTCTTCAGTATTTTTTTCTCCGGAGGGGCGCTCCAATACGACTTTATTCTTGGGCCCTATACGCGGCCCTGGCTGGTAGCTTTCTTGGCTGGTCGCTCCCCGTCAGCGGCGATCAGTGACTGATCGCATGCCGTTGCATTTCCGCGGCATTCAGCTGACGGACAAGAAGGACGAGGTCCCTCGGGGCGTGTGGACGCCATTGCGTCCTCCGTCGCAGCGCCTTCCGAGAGCTTTTTCTGTCTCTTTCCCCCTTCTCCTGAGCAGACCTTCTCCGGCAATTCACTTCGTCCACTGACGAAACTGTTGCGGACGACGGAATTGCAAGACGAAATGCCAGGAGGGCATCGTTGCAGAACTACCTATCTCGAATACTGTAATTTAGTCGTTGTGAACTCCCTGGCTTTGATTTTCTCACATACGCTAACTCTAATTAGCCTTCTTCCTTTTCAAGAAATTAATTGTACTATTAAGAACCAAACTGCATTATTACGATTGACTTTGATTACCAGTTCATTATACTATGCGTTATTGCAAAGACTAATTCAAAAAATGCTTTGATAATGCGATGTTTCCTTACTTCAAAGGATTAGTATTTCTGTTGAAGTAACTGTTCTTCAGATTTCCTGCTGTGGGTCGAGTGATAGATAAAGTGTTCTGCTACATATTTCACAATAGTTATCGATATGTACTGCTATTTTTGATAGATATGACGAGATAACTAGAGAGCTCGGGTTTTTAATTCTAAAGAGCTATTTATTTATTTATTTATTTATTTATTTATTTATTTGTCAAAAAAACAGTAAAAACTGTATATGACGCGTGGGGAAAGAAATTTATCTGCGCATTTATTTATTATTAGCTAGATTCTGCTAGAAGTAAAATGTGAGCTACGAAGTACGTACGCCTTAACGAATAAGTGATACAATGACAATGAAAATTGTTGTATCATTATAAAAAGTAATGTAAAGATCGTGGAATCTTCATTTGTATTGCTAAAAATGACGAATATAAGGTTTTATTTATTATTTATTAAAAAAATTAGATGGAAAAATATTTTCTTCTGGTCAAGATTTGTTAGAAATAATGTATCCTGCGATATAATACAAAATCCTACAACAATAAAAGGATTCACAAAATTACGTAGGAAAAGCAAATATGCATAAAAATATAATTCTGAATATAAATCAAAAAAATATTCTAATGATCGCTGTTAACAGATCTAATACGTGTGTTAGAATTTAAACCTTGAATTTGGCAGCGTCTGCGCCAGAGCGGTTTGCGGCGATTTGTCGCAGCGCCTGGAAGGCGCCTGGGGTCGCGGGTGGGAGGGGCCTTGACAGCGTTGCGCCAGCGCAGGAGGCCGTGGGCAGCGAAAGGAATCGCACAGGCGGAGCGGCGGCGCCGCCGCACGCGGCCTGGGAAGAAGGAGTCCGCTGGCAACGTGAATCACCGCCTCAACTTTATTAATTGGTGTTATTTAATATTGCAATGAAATGTTTTCCACAAAATTCTCATGTGCGTGCTTTCGTTTTAAGATCATTTTGGACTGCGTGCTCTTTATAAAAATACAGAATCGTTTTTTTAAACAATGGAAACACTTTATACAAAAAAAATACAAGTTCATTCAAGTGTTCTCTTTTTCAGGACTTTTCGTTGATGTTAGGTTATCTAAAATTTAGAAAGCAGCGTACAAGTTAGAATGCACATTAATTAATTAATAATTTCAAATATTTAAGACAGTAATGCCGGTAGAACTTGCCTGTTCTAGAAACTGAGGGTAAGGGTCGTATCGTCGCGTGTAACTGATCGTTACTCGTGAGAAGACGGAGAAAACAATGATCATATTAAATGTCTCCAGCCTCACACCCATTTGCATCGAAATGAGGCAAGTAAAGGCGTCGGAAGTGCTTTCTCGCTGCCATTGGCAAGCGGTGCGCGGGTCGGAGGCGGAAGGTTTTGCGTTTGGTGCGTGGAAATGGGCCGGCCGTGGGAGCGCACACGCGCCTTCCCTTCCGCGGGCGCTGCCCTCGACAGCAGCCACCGGCGCGGGTCCACAAGCCTCACAAGGCTCATGGTTAATCCTCGTTTCGTATCTGGTTGTGTTTTTTCCTCTCTACAGTTTAGATACTATAGTCTCAACAACACAATCTCGAATGTTTGGTCGTAATATCCGTCCTTAAGGTTATTTTTTGTATTCCAGCATCGTAAACTACCTCTTCTGTTGCAAGAAATCGTTCATAATCAGGCGTTTTATGGCACAAATGATGACGTATTAGATTTTACGGTACGAATGATTGCGTCATCACACATTCAACTAATCGCACCGAGATAATTGGGGGGAGGTAGAGGTAAACGAAAAAGCCGAATACCGTTTTCTCGCGCGGATGTCAAGTACCCGACACATCCCAGGAAAGTTGGATCGCAAAATTAAGTTTGATTCTCTTATAAAGCAACATTATAAACGAGTTGCATACGATATTTTTTGTATGACAAAAATATCGTATGCAACTCGTTTATAATGTTTTATTGCATTCGTACAAATTTGAAAACTCGCTCCTAACGTCGCTCGTTTTCAAAACGTGCACTCATGCAATATAACTTAACATTATAAACTAATCGCATAAACTGCTTTTAAGATACCTGCTATTTTGTTCCCGGAAACGGTGAATGTCCGTGTGGATGGAACGGAATGGGTGGAAATATGTCACGCATAACTATGAGAGATTAGAAGCTTTTGAGCTGAAATTTGCTCTCATTAAGATATTTGAATTTGTGGCGGGGAGTAATTTACATGACGCCCCTGTTACATTGTCAAAATTTTCGAGAAAATAGGTTCACTTTTTTATTTTAAGTTTTTGTTGGAACAGAAGAAACTGCATTTACACAAAATGGTACAGTTCCGATTTTCATTAAAACCTATGAAATTTTGAATTTTCGAACCTGCCCTACACCTCTAATAATAAATCCAGAAATTCCTTTCTAAATGCAATGTATCTCTCAATACTGGGTCTTTAAACTTTAAAGATGCCTTAAACTTTTTAAAACTAAGCTGTTGTTGAGTAATAACTACTGACACTAACAAGCGGAAAAGTTTTGATAAGCCGCCACTAATTCTTTCAAGTAGCTACTATATCTGAAGCGTTTTCGGACCACAAGCTTTAATGACTGCTGAGACTAGTAAGCATGCCCGTAAATAGCAATTAGCGTAACGTAAATTAATTGTATAATACTGTAGTAACTAGGAACAATGTATAAATTATTTTAAATAATATAATAAATAAATATAATTTATTGTATATAAATAATAATTTTCACCGTAGTAGCCTTCGTTTCAGATGAGGAGAAGAAAAGTCTGTACTTAGAAAATTCCTGATCCACGAAGCAAAATTTTAATATTCCACTGATGAAAAGAGGAATATTTGTAGAAATCATTAGGTACTTGCGTGGTAAACGCAAAAAAGGCGTAAATATCTTCAGAGTTGTGATTATATACTTAAAATATTCCGAAAAATAAAAACAAATAAATAATGCTGGGGACATAAGACTCCAAGTATAGTACGAGGTGTAACCGTGTTGGCCCCCGTTTTTGGTAATTTAGCAAAATAAAAAAAATTCTCTCTTCACAAAGTCATGTTCTCAGAAAAAAATCACAAGTTGTGAGGAAGTACTCGTTATGTTCTATGTACTTTAAATGTAAGAATATTAAAGTAAACCAGGTATCTTCCACCAGCGGGGCACCGCCCAGCCAGGACAAGCTGTAAGCTCCCGACCGGTCTCCCGACATGTGTGGTAGTGCAGTGCATGTTAGTGTGTGTGTAAGAGAAGAGGGTAGTGACAAGGAAGAGGAAGGAAAGATCGCGCGCGGTCCGTGGCCCGCGTGTTAGGTTACTGCTCCAGCTCTTCCGAGTTTGGAGCCGTGCGGAGCTGTCTGTTTTACACAGGCAGAAGTTCGCAATTGGCGTCATCACTAAGCACCAACGAAGCCCGCTGCCAAACGCGATTTGCGGCGCCAAGAGCCATCCAAGCAAGCAGCGGTGAGACGCCCGGAGCGCTCTTGCAGTCAAAATAAGAAGACAGAAAACAGAACAGCGCCCGAGGTAGAAGGGGGTGAACAAGCTGAAGTGGAGCATCGAAGGTAAGCGACCCCTTCGTCCCCTGCATAGCTAAGCTTCTACCCAACGACCTTCATAGTGAACGTACTCGCTAAAATTGAGGACACAAAACTGGGGTAGATCACTTCACCCAACGACACGAGCGCTGCCATCATTCATAGAGGCAAACAGTTGTTTTATAATTTTATATCTACTTAATAAGATTAATACTGTGAATGTAAGTTTGAATATCGTATTGAACAGGTTTAGCGTTCATTTTTCTTACACTTACTGAATTTTGAATTTTTTTACAACTTTGTAAATATGCAAAAGTTGGATTTGCTTAATACATGTATAATACAGGCTGTATACATTACAATACAAGTAGGTTACATACTATGTTCTTTCCTGGACTTATCAAACATACTGATCCTTTTACCTGTGTCCTCTAATATATGCCTCATCTTCTCCTGAACACTCCACTTTCCCACATTCTTCCTTCCTCAAAAACCCGACGTCTCTCTAATCTATGTCCCCCGTCTTCCTCTTCCATCTCACAGATCCTGTATTTGTCCCTTATTATTTAGCCAATATCTAATCGCTCTAGTTTAATTTCCTAACTTATCTCTTGCTAACCTTCGTCTGTCACTTTCCTGGTGATTTCCCTTTTAAATAATTTGGAACATAATACAATTGAATAATTTTTTATAAGAACATTTGTTATAAGAACACTTATTTCTTATAACAATACTTACAGTTATCTTCCATTTTAAATAGTGGCGTATTTGTGCGAAACGTCACTGTAGGCGATTTACTTTTTCCTCTTCACTTTCTCCCGCGCCCTGCCGAGGCGTTGCGTGCGTCTACGCTTTGTGCGCTATTGCAAAGTGTGTTTGTGTGTGTGGTGCCACAAGTGCCCGTGGGCTGCTCTAGAAACGCGGCGCAGAGTGGAGCAGAGCGGCGCGGCGCGGAGCGCTGGGCGAGCGTTAGGCAAGCACCGGGCGCCGACCGCCAGCGCAGCGCAGCGCCTACCTCCCAGACGGAGCAAGAGCCGGCGCTGGCGCAACCCCCGGACCCACACACCACGCCGCGCCGCTCCGGGGCGGTCAGCCACCCTTGGGGGCGGGACCGGCTGGGGCGGATCAGGGCAGCGACTGGACGCCACTGACCGGGAGGTACTAGATTTCGAGTTCAGACGGCGCGGCGGTGGATATTCGACAATACCTATAGTGCGATGGTTCTAACTCTGCCCCTCAAGCCCCTATTGCCAAGATGGAATATCAAACGGCATTTCGCGTCTTTCTCCGTTGTGCTGCTAGAAGTCGCGTGATAGCAAGCACTGCTTGATAAGATCGCGATCATGCGATACCTGTCGGTACGACTGAGAACGTCGCGAAATACCGTGACATATTCCATTGTGAAGATGGGCCTTCAGGGGCAAAGTTAGAAAAGAAGAATACATAACTAGATAAAATTCCACTGTTCTGAGAGAGAGTTCTAGCCACCGGCAGCTCTGATCGGTAGTTTTCCGTGATTTCTTCATAAATACCAGACGAATGCCGGAGTAGTACCCTAACAAACGGGCCATGGATTGCGCGCGATTTCCCCTTCCTTGTTTTCTTCCCACCCCTTATACATACGTTCATTTATTTGAACTTCACTACCACACCAGTCGGGAGCTGTGACGGTGCCCCGCTGGTGAGGATACTTGGGGAGAAACTCCTGCAAAATGATGTGTAGGTCGGCATCTGATTTCATATTTTAGCAGAGGAGGAACACCGCCACTTCCTGAGATACAACTTGCTCTTCACATACGAAACTGATGACCCTAGCAGATGACGCGCCGAAAACAAAATAATTTAGCCATCAAACAGTCAGGCGAGAAGATATGGAGTAAACCATTAATACAGTTGTTATTTGAGAACGAACTACTTACAAGTATATTTTGGACTACTTATATTTGTTTTCTTAACACATATTTGAGAATTTCTTATCTTTAATAGACACCATACTTTCTAACCGACAAATGTAAGCAAATTTGGGAATAGCTAATACTTTGTACGCTTATGGCCAGGACGTATTTATAATGTACTTAGCAGCGACGTTGATGAAAGTATGCTTCTAAAATCAACAGTTTATTCCTTTCTATGTAAAAACGCTCATGTATCCAACGTTTGGCGAATAGGAACGCTCTTGTAGTATAATTTAGCAACATTACAATACCTCGACAATGAAAGTTGCAAACAGATGCTACTAGGTATCTCCAACTGCTTGCCAGTACAGAAAGCTCGCGCGATGTGCAGCGAAATTAATTGTGGCATTAATGGATGTCAAAGGACGAGGAATAACTGGTGCTGATCGCCTTTGCATTTCGGAAGATTCCCAGCAGTCTGCTTTCCGTTCACGCTGAATTATTAACAAAGAAAAAACCGTGGAAAAAGGTTATACTCCCATGCTTTTTAAGCTATTTTCAATGTATCTCATCCGAGGCTGATCTGGTATTTTGAAGAAAAAAATTAACTTACATTTGTTGCTTATTGTACATCAATAACTCGGTCAAAAAATTAAGTTTACAGTCAAATTGCATGATCTGTCTTCGAGGTTCCAATTTTGGCTTTAGATTGTTGTGTAGTTTTCCTACGTACTATATTTTGAGTTCAATATGTCTTAAACGTTTGCCAGAAATTCATTTGGTCTTATAGTTTACAAGTTATAAATTTTAAAAGAACAAACGTCTTACAATGTAGAGTTCTGTGAATAAGAGTACATTTTAATCAGAGAAATTACCATTTGCGGAATGCACTAGTTCTGAGTTTGCATATGGACATTAACACTGGAAGTTTGCCTTCTGAACACAAGTGCATAAAAATGAAGGACGTAGTAAAATAACGTATACAACTATTTTCTGAATTCTTATTTTTGGGTTATAGATTTTATCGTGATGATGAATGCAATCGCATATATTTAGTGTCGAATTTACAAAAACTTTAGAGTATGGAGTTTATATGTATTGTTTGGCGTTTTCCCCAACTTAACCAGTGATGGAAAAAATTGGGACAATAGGAAGATATTAAAGAATAAAGTTATACATTTTCTATATAATTTTCATTTCATAATAATCAAACTTCATCAATTATTGTCGATGACTCTTGCACCTTGACTTTCTCTTCATAAAACTGTGGCACTCTCTATTCTTTAGAATGTTTTATAGTTCTGGCGTGTAATTGCGTTCATGATATGGTGTCAACCACAATTCAGACTATTCGATACTTCCTGAAAAAGATTTCGATCAATTTATCCCTATTGAAAATTGTGCAACACTTACAAGAAATACTTCAATACGTCTTTCACATATTCCATTGATTGCTGGTATTGCATAAAATGTAAGCTCTATATATGTATTCGTGAGAAAAGAATTGCAATACTTTAATACGCCTCTCGTCGTCTGCGTGTTCTGAAGACATTTTCCAGCGTGAAGATCCGAGCACCAGTGTCCCGCAGGCGCTCCAGATAGCGTTGCTTCACCCATCTGGCGTGTCTCTCCCACTTCACCTTCCGGGCCGTAGGGGGCGCCGCCGTTCCACTTAACTTCTCCTCGTAATGGGAACAATGAAATATTTTCACTCGCTGTGATGAAAGCGGGTCCTCGCATGGCCGCTTTTTTTGGGAGGCGGAAGGCCAGGAGAAGGAAGTCCAGTTCCCCGCTCGCTCCTTCCGCTATAGATGATCTCTGGAGACCCCCTCCGATACTTCCACACTGTACACACGGAGGGCGAGAAGCGATATCACGTACGTCTTCTGTAAAGTTCTAAGAGGTTCTATAAAGTATGGAAATAATGGCCCGCTCTGCGTTGTAGCAAACGGGTGTTAATGATCTCTTGGCATGTACGAGTTTTTTTTCTACCACTCTCTCACAATGATCATCAAGCGAGGAAAACCACTTTCACCCTTGCAACTATATGAATACAATACGCGTGGAAAACTCGAGTTTTTATAGTACATGTTCTTTCCCACGCGATGGAATGTTGCACCACGTAAACTTTTATGCTTTTACTTTTCATTCAAATCCATTTATGAGCAGACTTCATTCAGCAATAGCCCAGAACTCAACCCAAGTTTACTTTGCAGAATATTACAATGTATTGTTCTATTCCACTATCAAAGTAGTGCGATAACAATAAATAAGAACCATAATGAACGAATTTGTAAGAGTAATAATATGAAATATTGAAATAATGGAATAAGATAAAAAGGACAATGACCGAAAGAAAGTGAGGATCCAAAAATAATTAATAATGATAAGAATATTTAATTAGCTAATGAACCGAATAACGGTAGATATTAATTTATAGTTGATATAAATCTTTATTAACTCTACCAAACTAGAGCATTTGCTTTTAGTCTCATCCGGAACGACAAACAACATCGTGAAGATCAGATTTTAGTATAAAGAACAGGAGAATTTAGAGTTTCAATGTTATACTCTCCGTAAAGTACAGCTTCAAAATTGTGTAATCAAGAAATGTAAGCTTTGCAAAAATGATGAATGAATAAAGAATTAAAATGTATGAATTTGTAAAGGCACAGAATTATAATTGAAATTACTAATTTGTCGGTAACGGCGATATTGAGAGAGTGACTGTCTAGTGATGCCGCCCACATCAATTATCTAGATCAATAGTCCCGTAAGTGTAGTGCGCCTTATATTCCGTCGCCCGTTTGTTAAGCTATTGTTGCGGCTATCGCCTGGTATTGATCAAAGAAACGAAAAACTACAGGTGAGAGAGTAGCTGACCGTTGGAATTCTCCTTTAATCAGTGATCGGATTCGACCCAGCTATGCAGTCAGCACAAGCTAGAGCTCGCGCAAATGTTGGAAATCCATCCCCATCGGGGCTGGAACCCTAAGAACCTTCCGGTCAACGATGAAGCAGAGACAACTGTGATACCGCTGAGTTATGACAGTCTGAGTTATGACAGTGTTTATTGGTTAGTCATACCGGGCGTGTCAGATGCTAAGGTCATTGGTTTCGTAGGTGTGGTGAGTGTACGTTTTTTATCGAGGGAATTGGTAGTGATCTTCCCCTGCTGGATGGCGAAGTGCGGCGCTGACCAACTCGTAGGCTTGCGAGTTTTCCCCCATCCAGGTATCTCCCACCAGCAGGGTACCGCCCCACCCGTGACAAGCTCTAACCTCCCGACTGGTCTTCCGGGATGTCTGGTAGTGTAGTGCAAGCAACTGTGTGTGTAAGAAAGACGTGGGGGCAGGACAATGAAAGAGAAGAAAATATCGCGCACGATCTGTGGTCCATTTGTTAGAATACTGATGCAGCATTCGCCTGATATTGACCGGAGAATCCACGGAAAACTACCAAACTAAGAAGCAACCGGCCGCTAGAATTTTCCTCCAGCTGAACTCGACTTAGCTCTGTGGTTAGTGTCGAAAATCCTACCACTGTCGGGATTCGAACCCTAAGACCTCCCGGTCAAAGGCACTGCGTCTCGAATACGCTTAACCTTCGTGACGTCACGTAGTTAACGAATTTAGCTAGCGACGCCAATTTGGCGGTCATGGTCTTTTAGTAGAACCATCCCAGCATTCTCTTAGATGACGACGACGTTGAAAGCCGCAATAACAATCAAATAATTTCTCCAAAAACCCAATCGATGTTTCCGGCGCGGGGGCGGCACCGGCTGAGAGGAGAGCGCGGGCGGCGCGGGTCGTGCGTGTTACTGCGGCCCATTCGGCAGCCGGCGCAGCGCCGCTCGCCGCCGCGCGGCGGAACGGAATGGCGGAAGGAGCGGGGGCGGGGCGCCCAGGGCGAACGCGCAGGAAAGCAACGGCGGCGGCGGCGTAGGAAAGCATTGGTTGCACCGAAGCGCAGCCGTAGGCGCCGCCCCGCGCCGCCTTGCGCCGCCTCGCGCCGCGCCGCGCCGGAGCGGATCCGATGCACACACGCGCGCCTTACGCAACTCGCTCTCAATGGCCGACACACTGCGGAGGGAATTGGACTTGGTTCGATTTTCGTCCTTGCGTCTTAAGCAGGGATGTGCGAAAAGAACCATAGTCCACGTCTACGCGTAAAGAACGCGTAGACATCGTGTTCTGCAAAGGTAATCTATATAGACAACGGTAATCTACCTTTTTTGTGGGGCAGGGGAGAATGTAAGAGGATGACACTCCACCCCCAAAGCCAAAATTTATTTATAATTATTGGATCACTATTTATTGAAAATTTATTGGATCATATCTACAGAAGTACAAGTTGGAACAAGTCCCTACTGGTTTCTTGAGATGGATTCGGAGATTGTCATTTCTTCATCGGGAATGGTATATTTTGTTTGACTGAATCGTAAATTACGTTCTTAATATTACATTTCAACATGCTTCAATTATTACTACTTATTATAAACGTTTTGGGATTATTGGATGTGAAAAAATTAATAGTCTACACAAAATACATTGTCTATGAAGTCTACATGTAAAAAGAGTCACGTTGACTACACGTAGATTAAGTGTAGAAAACATGCGTAGACGTAAAAATATAGTCTAGGCACAACTCTGGTCTTAAGTGGTTATAATTCGAAAACTGGGCGAAGTGGCTTAGGGCGTAGCGCGCTGACTTCGCTTTCCGGAGGCCCGGGTTCAATCCCTGAGCCGCCCTTTCTGACCGGGGTTTTTGCGATTTCTCTTGATCATCCAGGCGAATGCTGAGATAATTCACTGAAAGGCTGCGACTGCGAAACTGGCGATTCTAGCCTGATTCGTTGACTACCTGAAGTCACGCGGGTTCCTGGTTGGGTGACCGGCTAGGAACACCGGGATCTAACAGCGTCGAGGCCAATTGCCCTTTACGGGACATATAATGGTAAGTACAAATTCGGGAAAGGTAAAGCCGTAGTTAATAGAATAAATTGGAAGAACGCGTGAGTTAAATTTGTCAAACAGCTGTTGGGACGTTTGCGGGGTTTAATAAGCGAGAATGTGCTGAATAGGTAGTTCGATTATGAAGTCAGAACACGCAATACTCTAGTCACACTTTCTTTCTTTCTCCCCTTTTCTTTCTGTCTTCTTCGTATCTTTTCTTTCATCATCATCATCATCATCATCATCATATAATAATAATTATTATTATCATTGTTATTATTATTATTATTATTATTTTATTCCTTATTCTCCTGCTCCTTCCGCTTCATCTCCCAGCTAATAATAATATGGAATGGCATTTGGAGGGGTCACTGTAACACGTCCAGCGGGTTGCCTAATAAAACAATATTGGCAGGCGACAGCGATTCGTTTGTGCTGAGAATTGACAGACACGTTTCCAGATGGCATTATCTTCAATATCAAAGGGGCCAAATGTGATACCAAATAGTTCATTCAGTTATTGAAATTCTACCTGTGTAACAAAAGGGCAATCTATTTCTTAACTCGAAGTAGTTTGACCTCGTGCTTGAAGTTAACGCAGTCTTCTAATTCGAAGGCGTTTTACGGTGGAGGAGTTGATTGAACTTCAGGCTGGAAGAAGTGCGCATAATTGTGACTTACAATGGATTAACAGAAAGTTCGCCAATGCGTATGTGACAGAATAAGTTAAAATGTATTTATTTATTTATTTGTGAGGTGTTGCGTCTTCAAACCGAAGAGAAAGCCTTGAGTAGCGTAGAATTGCTCGCGTAGATAAGCAAGCCGGGAAAGGCATATAATCCGCGGTGAGTTGCTCTCGCACGTGCTTCGGAACGCTCCGCAATTAACTACTGCTGCTCAAGTATATTGCAACGTCAGTACATCCAGTGGCATCATGCTTCGGCAAGTCATGCCTGGACATCACCGTGCAACGCATCAAATTCTTTCATGACATTATTTTTGTAATGTTTCGGGTTATGCAGCATTTTTTCATAAAACCGCAAAATACTTAATTTTAAATCATTATCAATAAAATTATAGGCGTAGGTGTTTCTGGACATTAATAAGAATATATCGAAATAATCTTTTAGCTACTTTCAATTATCACAGTCGAATAATGGAAAAACAATGTGTCACATTATTTCGATCAAAAATTTGATTTGTACTAAAATCGGTCTTGTGATCATGTGTTTATGTACTCTATTATAGCGTACAACTTCTCTAAGAGTGCTGACAGTTCCGGGAAAGCATGTTTTTCACTATCAAAAAAACGACTCCACGGTTCACGCAAACTGCTTTCCTTAAGAGAATTACGTCTCTACTGAAGCACGGCGAGAAGTGTAGTGGGCTAGTCACGAAATTCTAAACCCCAATTCATTCGTCACGTTGTGGTACGTGGTGATCGAGTGACGGTGAACTCCTTTGGCGGCCCACCACAACCGCATTGTGGGTTGCTCAAGGATAAGTTGCTTGGAGAAGAATTAGAGTTGTTAATGAAAACACACTCAACGATGCCGGTTGGACGTCGTTGGAAAAGTCACGGAAGAATTATTTATTAATAGTATTTCTAGCCGAGGTTTTGTGCTATTAATTCATGTTGAAGGGAACTGAATTGATATAGTCAGTCACAACAAAAGAATGTAGCACAACACAAACTAGTTTCAGAAAAACAATCTTCAACAAAAGTGCTACAGAAAGGAGGACATTTTATCGGAATTATTTTCTGTTTCGTTATACTTTTTTATTAGTCGTGTTAAACCCGTCTTTGTATGTTTGTGGTGAATAATTTGAATTCATTCATCTACAATAATATTATTACGTAGTTTCAATTGCCGAAATGTATATTGGTACGTACTCTCTAAGTACGAAAGTGTGAAGAAGCGGGGTGATGCACTGAGAAGGAAAAGATGAGTATCTATGTAAACATTGCTGGTCATTCACTCCTAGGCAAAATAGTTTGAATAGCAACTATTAACTCTATTTGAAGACATTTATAAACATTAGACAACGCGGGTATTTACAAATATACTATTTCTTCAAGCAAACGTACAAAGAACTGGACAAGGACACATTGTAATATTCTATTTAAAATTTGAAAAAAGAAAGCACCAGGTATGTTTTGTTTCTCTGTTGGTATTCATATATTAAGTTTTTAATACCAACTGCTAAAATAATATTCTGGTTCATATTTCTTGATAAACTGAAATAAATACATATTTTGTAAACTTCATATGTTAGTCTATGTTCTTATTCATAGTTCCAATGTAAACTGTTTACACGTTGTTCATCTAAATCATTCGTTAAATGAACAAGTAACTAAAATGCACAAGGTAGGAACACAGCAGACTCTCGGCGAATATGAGCTGATGAAAAAAACGAAGTGAATTACGAAGATTGATGATCATTGAATGCCAAACAGAGTACACCATCTGGGAACAGGTAGTCGACACACTCACACCAGCAGCCCGTATCTGTCAAGCGATTGCCAGGCATTTCAACGAGTGTCAACTGTGTGGAGGGCGAGGGGGCGCCTCCCGCGCGCGCGCCGGGCGGGGCCGCTGCGCTGGCGGGCGGGCGGGCGGGCGCGCCGCAAAGTGACCGCACCGCATTCCGCCTGCGGCCGCCTTCGCGCGGAACTCGAGCGCTTTTCGGAGGCGGCGGCGGCAGGGTCCAGTTCCCAGCGCCCGCCGCCGCCGCCGCCGCTCCCAAATGTCACAGCCGCCGCCGCCGCCAGAGGCGTTGCGTCACCGCCGCGCCGGGGCAGCACGCCGCGGCCACGCCGCCGCCAGCGAAAGCGAACGAGCGCACGCCGCCCGCCGCGTACTCGCGGTCCCGTTGCAGCGCCGGCCACGGCACGGGACGCGGCGCGGCCATGCAACCCTCCGGCCGCGCCCGGGTTTTGGACGCTTTGCGATCGCATTTTCCTTTGCTTTACGTTGGGGTATTCAATTATAAATTTAACATTCTGTAAGCAACTGGATAAATTTAGCGGACAATTAAATTACGTACATGGTTAATTACATTTGCTAGTAAATGACTTCTCGACGTCTGACGAAGACCCTGATACCCACATGAAGTAAATATTAATTTGTAATATAACTAATAACGTCTTAACGTAGTTTATATGAACAAGAATAACAAACTTATCGTCTATGTAGATTGGAGATTAATTAAATGTAAATGTAAAATACGTGCCTGATAAAGTTGATCAGTTTCTTATATGTTAATACAAACAGCAGGTGTTAACAACAAAATAATAATAAATTGAATCCAAATATACCTATAGTGTAGTAGTTATAAAATAATAATATTATTTGTTTTCTATTACAATATAAATTAATTAGAAGGAAAGAATTACAATCGAAAGATCCATTAAACTTACCAACAACCATTATACAAGAGCAATGATGTTTTAAGGCGATTATGGATATCAAACTATCGATGACTTGGACGTGAGCTCATTGGTTCCTGAATATGACATTGCACTTACAACTATCTTTAACATTAATTGCGAACTTGAAGAGCATTGAAATTTTCGAAAAATATATGAAAAATAAATTAATGTAAAATGTCATGGATTAGAAACAAATATTTATTTGTTAATTCAAAAGTTAATTTATTCTATCCCTGTTTTTAAAACGTTAAATTTTTATAACGTAACATATTGTTTCGATTAAGGGTTGAGTAGTTTTTAATTATTTTTTCACATTTCATTAAATTTGAGTGAGTACACATTTAAAACATGGTAGGATTTACATTCCTATTCGGCATATTCGTTTTAAATTAGCTAAACATTACTAATCTTTCAACTAAGTGTTAATTATTAGAAATGTGAGCTTACCAATCCCATCAAAAAAATTATTAAATTATTGCACTAAAATAATCTATTTTATTTTTTATGAATATATAGACTTCTTTATCCCACACTCAATGTGTCGATCTGAGTTTTTTGGCTACTCTTGAAAGCACTTCACATTCACACAATTTTGAAAAAATATTTATTTTTCTGGTGAAAATTTCATTAAAGAAGATTTAAAACAATGCCAATTTATTGCATTTTTACCTGAAATTTAACTGTCTGTACACTCACACGCACAAAGCTGCTACAGGTAACCTATGGGTACAGCTCCTTCATTCTAAAAAACTTACGATCTACATATATCTCCATTTCAGAGGTAAATTTTTCTAGGAGAAACTTCTGATCAAAGAGGCACGTCAATATAATAGTCTTAAATTGTTGAAAATGTGTTGAATGAATAGTAACATCGAATACATCTTCACTGACGTTTGAGCTAACACTTAGTGACTTCCTCGTTTTGACGATCCCTCTACCATTCGCCCGATTCTCACATTGCTAGATATCTCAGGCTGCATCAGGTGATAACTAGGAGTGCATTTCATTGAATACATTGCCCATCACAATCTACATATATCTCCATTTCTCTGCTCAAGAATTCAGGAAGCCTCACTTATCTCTAGAATAGGGAAAATCGTCAACGCACCGTAGAATCGAAAGTTTGCGGATTCACTGCAAGGATTTTGCTTTCTTTCGGACTTCACTGTCAAGGCATCTGTTACGTATTTAATAACCAACATTATCCATTATCTTCTTGTGGCAGCTTACCATCCTCTTATCTCGAATAAGCGCGGGAGGTCCCGGATGCAATGATATGTTGCAAGAGCCCCGAGAAGAAATATTTGATTTTGCCATCCGGTAAGTAGGTAATTCAATTATTAACAATTATTAACGTATTAACTTATTCTTATTGATAGCAGCAATTTTGCTATTGCATTTAAAATTTTGAAGCTAATGTAGGGAAGATTACTAAACTAATTGATTTTCTAATGCACGGTGTAACTAGTGTTATGGTTCCACAATTATCGCTAAGATATCGGGTGGGATAAGCAGTTAAGAGACGGTGAAGGAAAAAAGGGCAAGATGTTGAACCTTTAAAAATATTGAAAGATTTGCGAATTTATTCGGATCAATTAACGCTGATTAGATTAGTTACGTTACGGTAGTTCTGATTAGATTAGATTTGTTACGTACGATTTTAAAGGTAAATTTACGTTAAACACTATTTTTGGCGACTCATAACTACCAATCTCTCAGTGTCTTGGGGTGTCTGAATCCATGAAAACCTGCAAACGCATTCAATAAAATATTGGGTTGATCTATAAATCGGCACGGAACCATAAATTATGGTTATATGTATGTAGCTTTGATTAGAGTCCGTTAGATGTGAGTTCACTAACTCTAGGATATACGTTTCTACACTAATTGGAGTCAACAGCTTTTTGGGAACTGGGCCGCTTCACAGAAAAACGCATATCAACTTTACCCGGACTTTCGAAAAAGCAAGAAGTATTATGAATTTTAATTAACAAATTGTAATTGTGAATAATAGTGAAAATGATCATTACTTCACAGAAAAATGCAGTGGAAATATTGGAGCAGAAAATATTAGAAAACAAATGACTTGCAATCATGTGGATAAAATCTGAAGAGTATTGTTGCCATTGGCACCAATGAAGTGATTTCGTGATACAAGGGCAACATACGACGGTGGGAGGGAGGCGAAAAGTTGGAGGAACAAAATACTGACAATAGAAGAGCATCCAGTTCCGACGGCAAACGCGAAATGAAAGTTAAATCAACGTTACGTTTTCATGTCAGTTGCGGAATATGTAAGTTTATAATTGTATTTTGTATTGTTGATCATTATATAACAAAATGATTGCTAGGTAATAGTATTGTTGATAAATGGTGTGAGAATCCTGAATCAAGTCCACAGTAGTCTGTTTTATACGAGTAGTTTGAACTTCGTGATACTAATCACATTAATTAAATAAATAATTTTAATGGACAAGATATTTCAAAACTACATTTTGTTTTCATTTGAAACAGCCAGTGCATCTAAATGCAGATGCAGCTTCACATCAGGGTTTCATTTTGCAACTTGACAGCGCAAGAGCTTTATAGATGGCAAACGACGCGTGCACTTGCACAATGTGGGAGAGTTCGCCAGCGCCTCCGAGGGCGCAGTCAGATGCAAGCGTTTAGAAGCGGGGTGGGACCCGTGCCGGTTTTGGCCCGCCAGGCGCATCCGGGTGGCTGCCGAAGCCGACACACACTGCCTCCAAATCCCGAAAAGCTCGCACAAATTCTTAAAACAAACTATTGGGGAATTTTGAACACACAGTTATAAAATTATGAGATTAAAATTAAATATTGATTAATTGAATAGGGATTGCGGGCGCGCCAACGACTATGGTAATTACACCCGTAAGTGTAGTGCATGTTTTCCATTGCCGGAAGTGGCAATTATGTTCCTCCGTTGGATGACGAGTTCATGCGCCGACCTACACGTCGGTTTGCGGGTATTTCCCCAACCAGGTATTTCTCATTGGCGGGCCACCACCCCAGCCGGGACATGCTCTAAGCTCCCGACTGGACTCCTGAGTGTGGTAGTGTAGTGCATGTGAGTGAAGTGTGCGTAAGTAAGAGGCGAGGTCGCGTGGTGTTGATCGAAGAAACCACGGAAAACTACCGATCAATACAGCCGATCGCTATGTCTCCTCTAGACAATGGCTGCATTCGAGCCAGCTATCAAGTTAGTGTCGAAACTCCTATTACCTTCGAGACTTGAATCCTAGCACCATCCGGTGAGAAAAAATAAATACTATTGGTCAGTTAGTGAAACTACCGGCAAAAGTGTCACATTTCACATTTAGAAAAGGACGTTTGCTTATATCCGCCCTCTTTTGCATCAGCACAAAAGTGACGTTTGTGTGAATAATGCTCACCAAGGAAAGGCAAAGAAATAACGCTTCCTTCAACAAGACAGTAAACTATAATTTTGGTAGATTTTTATGATTAATTTATATATCAATGGAATGTAGAATATTTAAAATCGCTTTTTGTTCTTTAATGTATAAAATTTAAAGAGTTATGCAACAATATGTAGATTGTGGATGTTTTAACTTCTTATTCCCGTCAAAGAAATAATAGCTTTCTTCCTGTAGCCAACTGAAAAAATAAAAGAAGACATGCAACCATCTTGCAAGAAGTTGATTCAAAAATATCGACCGAATTTCACGCGAAAATATACTAGAGTGAAAACAATGGAAGAACATTATTTTACGACTCTTTGTCTCGTTAGTTCCATTTATTTCGAGCTTACGAAAACTACCGTAGAGGAAATTAGGATCCTTATCACCAGAAACACTATAACTATTAATTCTGCCAAATATTATCAATATCTGAAACATTCAATGAAAATAATCAAAGAATATGAAATAGATGCCTCAGAAGTATAGAAAATTTGTGAATTTTGATTACTTATACTGCAGTTATAGATAGATTGTTTATTACAATAAATTTCGTTTGATCACTCGTTGGGTCCCTAGCTTTTACTTTTATATTTTATTTAAATCTTGTTTTAAATATTTAGTCCGTCATATTGTATCCGCCGTTTATTGTTTAAATTGAAACTAAGGAATTGTAATCAGCCACCTCAAAAAACTCAGAATATAAAGTTAAAGAAATCCAAAAACGTTTTCATATTGAGAATTGCTTTCCGGAATTTTGTGGGAATGCTGATGATATATTGTTGACATTATCACAGAATGAAATAATTGAAGTCATTTCTGATAACTTAGTTTTATTCAAAGAGAAGGCTTTCAACAGATTTTCCGTCATCATCTGTCTAGAAATGTACAATTCGTTCCGTCAACTGGTGTTCAAAAGAGCCCGATCCCGGAAAAAAACTCCGGAAGTTTTTATCTCATCGGTTCTACATGTTTTTGAGGGTGCTGAATTCGAATTTGATATTTTCTACCTCAAAAAAGTTCGGCTTCACAGAGAAAATTGCGAAAAATATAGTTTTTGGGGTGGCAAAGATCAAATTCGAATTCAGCACTCTCAAAAACATACAGAACCTTTGAGAAACAACTTCCGGAATTTTTTCCTGGGTGTGATACCATTTGACTGGACTAAATACAAAATCTCATTTCTAAACCGATGATGAGGGCAAAGCCGTCGAAAGTCGGCTCTCTGAATAAATCTATGTTGAGGAAATGATTTGAGTTGTTTCATCCTTTCGGGGGTTGTGCCGCAGCGTGCGACTGCCGCGGCGGCGCCTGCTCGTGTCTGCGCATGCGCGCCGGGGAAGCCCTCCGCGGGGCCGCGGGGGCTTGCGAAGCACTGCGTGGGCCCGCGCCATGCAATCCGGTGGTCCTTGGAGCGAGGCGGACCCCGCCCAGCCCCGCCCCGCCCATGGGGCGCACGCGGCTCCCACTGCCAAGGATTGCTACAGAAAGGTCTTTACCAACCTCCACCAACTGGGGAACACGCTACCATAGATTCCATGGAGTAACTACTAAGAATTTTATTAAAGTTTTGATTTTACAATTTTGGGTAATGAATGATTTCAAAATATTGAAAAATTGGGTATCAGAAGTTCCTTGTTTCGCTGTTTCCAAATATCGTGTATCTACAAGTCAAGACGTATTTTACAAAACGAATTAAATATGTTGAAAATATAGAAGAGGAACTATAGTGATTATATTACAATGTAAATCCACGTTTCAATATTTTTTCGACATTTGAATATTTATCGAAATAAATGGATTCGTGTTAATGCAACGTCGAAGGAAATATTGATATGTATTGTTTCTTGAAACGATTGTATTGTCCTTAACCACTAACAGTAGTTCAAGGTGCAATGAATCGTTTTAGAGTCGATCGTGTAGTTGATTCCGGCAGCGCCAGGCACGAGGCGTCGAAGCCAGCACCCGGCGCCGCAAGAGCGCAGCCCGGCGCCTTCCCGCGGCGCGCGGTTTGACCGGCAGCCTGCTGCCGCGTCGCGCCGCGTCGCTTTGCGCGGGCTCCAACCAGAGCAACTTTCTGTCGCGTATCCCGTGAGAGAGCGCGTCCGCTGTGTCGCGGGCTATTGTGCGCCCGTGAAACGCCCGCGCCCTGACCTCGCCCCCGCCCCGCCCCTTCCCTCTCCACCCCGCCCCGCCCTGGCCGGCCGCCAGCGCGCCTTTCTCCCGCGACGGCGGCGGCGGCGCGGCGGTGACGGCGGGGAGGCAGCCACGGGCCCAGCCGCAGTGACGGCGGGGCGGGCGCGGGCACCGACGCGTTCGATTTCTCCGCGGGGGGCGGGGCGGGGCGGGGCGGGGCGGGGTGGGCGCTGGCGCCAGGCAGCGGGCCGATCCAGAAAGCGAAGGCGCGTGCACCTGCGCCCACGCCCTCACCACCCTCCGCTTACGCAACGCAGCGCGCCCGCCCCTCTCTCCACTCCGGAACTCCTCACTCGCTTTCCGATCCGCGTCTTCTACACTTGCATCGTACGCATCTTTTTTCCTGGAGGGCTTCCACCGGTTTAAAACCATTTGATACACTCTTCGGTCCCAACATATTAAAGTATGAGTTGGTAGGTTGACGTGAATTGAACGAGACATGATAGATGTCATGAATTGCCAGCGGGCGCCGTACTCTCTCAGTCTGAATCAGTGAAAAACTACTGATTGACAGTGACTATTCACTAATGGGGTCAGTTATAACCCTGCCACTGACAATCAGTGGATTGAACTGAACAAATCAGTGAAAATGGGGTCCACTTTTTGAATCAGTGAAACTTCACTGTTTGAATCAGTGAAATTTGTGACAACTAATTGAACCTGATGACTGAACGATCAGTGTGGGATGGTGGCGCGGCACTTTTACCACTGACGACCAGTGAAATGCTGGTGGTCATTACGAAAAGGTTCGCATATTCGCTGATTGTCAGCGAAACTACACATTTTGACTGAAGATATCAGTGACTTCGGCTCTCACTGATTGAACCAGCGACAATTCCACTGATTCAGATTCAGAGAGTAAGGCAAGTTCTGCAGCGGGCGCACGCTTCCGTAAAGCATCTTCCGGCTGCGCGGTCCAGTCGCTGGACTTCTCCAGTCCGACACCTCGCGCAGTCACTGGCTGGAGCTCTCTTCTTCAGGTGCACGCGCACTTCTTCGCGGCGCACGTAAACGGCTGCGCAACCTTCGCGGCGCAGACCAAGTGTCTACCCGGCACGGTGCGTGCACGCTCACGGCGTGCGCGAACGAGTCACTGCACTTCGAGAAGACACTTCCGTTCGGCGCGGCACTCACCTGCGAGGAGGAGTGGTGGGCGCATGGCGGCGGCGGCCGGCGGCGGCGGCGGCGGCGGCGGCAACGACGGCGGCGGGTGGAGTGTGGGGCGGCAGCCTCCGCGCGGCTTTATAGAGTCGCTGAGGCGGAGGGAGAGAGAAAGGGAGCGCGCGCGCGGCCGCGGCGCCGCCGCCGCCGTCGCCGCCCCCGACGCCGCCCCGCGCCGCGTTACGTGGAGCCTTCGCCCCACCCCCGCCGCCACCGCGGCTGCCGCGTCCGCGTCCGGTCTCCCTTGGACCGGCCGTGGCCTTTGAGATTGATTACCGGTGATTCCGGGCGCGTCAACTGCTCAGGTCATTAGTCCCGTAAGTGTAGTGATTTGTTTTGTTCGGGTGTGGCGGTGATCTTGTTGGATGGGGTGATCCGGCGCCAACATACCATCGACTAATGGGATTTTCCCCAACCAGGTATCATCAGCTGGGTACCGCTCCTGCTTCGACAAGCACTAAGCTCCTGACGGATCGTTTATGGACCCATGTGTGGTAGTGTAATGAATGTGTGTGTAAGGGGTAGGATAAAACGAGGAATAGGAAGGAAAGATCGCACGCGTTCCGTGGCCATTTCTTAGGGTACTGATCCAACATTTACTTGGTGTTGATCGGAACAAAGCACGGGAAACTACCGATCACAGCAGTCGGCCGGTGGAATTCTCCTCCAGACAGCGACAGAATACCCATCTGGCTATAGTCAAAAATCCTGTTACCGTTGAGACTCGCAGGACCTCCTGTTCAGAGGCACAGCAGTGACATCCGTTAATGCCCTGAGCCACCTCTCCCGGCGTGGTCTTTGAAGGTTGTTGCCTCGCGCCTGAATTGCGGATGCGCTGCCGCGATGGGGGCGTTGCCTCCGTGCGTTCGCGGAGCTGCTGCTGCTACCAAAAGCCAGTTTATTGCCGCCCGGCGAAGGCGCATTGTGTGGGGCTTCTGTGGAGAGGACATACGCGAACGGTATTCTATTCATGGCTTGGCAGTTACCGGCCGTGCGCTAACACTTTTTTGCGGACCAATGTGCTCTGTATGCAAAATGGTAAAAGCACGTAATTTGTCCAACAGAATGAAATTACGATAAACCCTTAGTCTTTTAAAATACATTTTCTCTTTCTTTCCTTTCTAAATAAAGCTTTTGAGTTTCTCGTGTGCAGAGTAGAGAAAGTATTGCATTAAAAAATTTCGGACGGGATATTCCAGTAAAAATATTGGTTTCGAAACTTTTCATTATGAAAGCGTTGATTTTCATTATTCTTCTACCTGTATATTTGCATCCATATGTACGCGTGGATATATTTGTATCCATGTATAGCGTGTAAACAATATTTGCGTGAATTTCTCAACTCTAACTCAGGTTTGACTTTTACCCCATTATTCGTAATCAGATTTTCATTTGAATCGCGTCTCATCCCTGCAAGATTCATCGAAATCTTTAATTTTTAGAGAGCGATTAGAGGTTGGCTAATACAACACATTTTATACTCCATTTTGGAAGTTCTTTCTTGTCAGCTAGGAGCCAGTGCGTAATGACTAATATTCTCAAAGCGCATCCAGCTCTACGAAGGCGCTCTGAATTTGTTGAAGGAACACACTGAAGGCCTTGCGGCTAGCTTTTGGTCAGCGTGCTCACTTTCCACTACGCGGCCCCGGGTTTGATTCCAGGTCGAGGCAAGATTATAGTGTGGGTTTTTCCTTGCAATATCCCAGTATATATTGCTGTGTGACAATAAGAAAATTCACTTTTCAGGTTGAGAAGCTCGGAATACGGCGTGGGGATGTTTACGTGCTAACCACACGTCCCGGCTTAACCCATGGCCGCGAGGCAGGTATTGCCGGTAGGCCTGAGCCCATTCACGGGCTGTCGCGCCAAGTACATACTGTACATGCATACATACAACACACTCATGAGAACAGACCAAAACGTTTATTTGGAATTGGAAAATTGTCTAAAATTCAATAATTAACTACTCCTAGCGTCAACCGAGGATTAGGAAATGAAATAATTTTAGTCAATATAGAAAAGTAAGAGAGGATTAAATAAAATTATTTATTAAATTTTTATGTACTTTATTTTTCACTTTTTCCAGTTGCGATGATATTGAATTATTTATTCATTAGATGAAACTGATCGGCTGATGATGGTAAATGTAACGAGAGGTAGGGGTACTACAAAACTCTCGAAGAATCCTATCGCGTACTGATTTCTGACCACTGTGTCCACAGAGACTGTTGGTAGCGTGGTACCCAGAGAGGCAAAGCCAGCGAGTTGGCCGTGACATCTCCACTAAAGGGAAGGGTCAGGGGGCGAGGAGCGCCGTGGCGCGGCGTCTCCCACGCGACGAGGAGGCGGAAGTTCCCCATGGACCCGCGTGGGAAAACTCCCCTCCCCTCTCCTCGGACAGCGCGTGGCGCAGCGATTTTCGCCGCTCTGGGGCTCTGGAGGTCTCGAGAGAGAAGAGGCCTTGCTAACATTCTGCTCTGCTTCTTTTTTCTCTTCCTCTTCTTCGTCCTCTCTTTCTTCTGCCTATTTTACTTACTATTCCTCGTTTTCTCCTTCTGCCTTCTTAATCTTTTTCCTCTTTCTTCTTCTGTCCTTTCTCCTCCTCTCCTTTCTCGTCCACTCCTTTCTCGTCCACTCCTTTCTCCTCCTCCCTTTCTCCTCCTCTCCTTACTCCTCCTCTCCTTTCTCCTCCTCTCTTTCCTTCTTCTCTCCTTCCTCCTTTTCTCCTTTCTCCTTTTCTTCCTCTTCTCCTCCACTTCTTCCTCTCCTCTTCTTCGTTCTACAATTTTACTCGATTCTCTTATTCCTCCCCTTATTTTTCTTCCTTCTCTTCTTCCTTATCTTCTCCCTCCCCTTCTTTCCTTCATTCTCATCTTCTTTCTTCTTCTTTTCTTCTTCCTTTTCTTTCTCCCTCCTTTTGTTCTTCCTCTTCTTTCTCTTTCCTTTCCTCCTCCTTCTCCTCTTCCTCTTGTTCTTCCTACCTCATCTTCTTCCTTTTCGTTTTCCTCTGTTTCGGCTCAATGCGCCTTTTTGTCCTGAGATATCAAACCGTAATATTGACGCCAGGACTTCAGGAACACCGTCCGAACGGCGGTGCGAAGCCTCTGGGGCAACGTGGTTGTGTGGACCGACTCACGAGCTGTGTCATGAGCGCGTTGAGGCCACGTGGTTTCGCCTTGACTTCGCTCGGGTCTGAGTCACATTCGGAAGCACATCCGTCTTAGGATTACGACACGAGAGCTCCCTCTGAGATATATAATATAATAATAAAATTTGTTTGAATATGCCTATTTTACTCTTACTTGATGGTAATTATGGGTCAATCAAATGTGTGTAAGTTGCTCTTTCAATAAAAGAATGTCCAAAGTAAAAAAAAAAAGCACCCTTTCCGACAATTATTTACGAAATTGATTCTTTTACAATTTAGGACGAAGCCGTTGGTAAATAATTGTACTTCAGGATCCTTATATTACATAAAAAATGGTTTTCTAAGTCAAGTTTAAGCTTGTATGTGGTCTATCTAATAATTGTGTCCTTTCTTTATTCTTCACATCAAAAACATTAAAAGAAAAAAGTGTTTAAAAATCACTTCTATTTGTATGGATTATTAACGCACTAATTATTGGGCTTCTTTCAACTCATTGGTTATTGACTATTCTCTTCATGTCGCCTAAAATTCAATAGAATAGCTGTCTGCCAATGGTCTTAAGTTCCTGGTTTCTAAATGAGACAGCGGAGGATGAAAAAATGGTGGAAGACCGGTTCATAAGTCTCACTACATTTTGTATTTTTACGTTTTAAAAGTAGCGTTCGTGCTCTTGCTGAGGAAATATTGCAGATCAGAGGAAATATACTGATTAGAAAAAAAAACGGATGTGCCCCGAACAAATAGTGCAAGACGAGGGAAAATTGAGGAGAGTATTTTCATAGAAGATTGTATAACTGATTCCGAAATAATTATTCAAATGCAACGACCACCAGAGGTGCCCCTGTTCCTCTAAAACAAATGACATACGACAGACACTTGATAATTTGATCATTGCAGTACGATCGTCCGTTTGAATCGAAGAAGAAGGGAATCGTCCAGCACGCAACGGGCCACGCAAGTGTACACGAAAGTGGATTGAACAACTAGAAAACGTTGAGAAATGCTTGATCGTCGGACTCAAGACAATGGTATAGTTATTTCGGCGAATTATGTGCCACTTAGACCGTTCCGATCACCCCGAGAAACAAATTAAGGAGCAATCGTATCGTTATGAAATGCGCGAGCGAGAGAAAGGCTCCCAGTAGACCAACAAGTCAAAGAAGCATCATCTGATCTTCTGTCAAGCACATGCCGATCCAAGACGATCCTCAGAAACCATCCGCAGATATGTGGCACTTTCGATGAGGATTGCTTTGTCCTCTAATTTTATAACACGGCTACATATTGAGATGAATCACTATCTCAAAGAAGCAGGAAAATGTGTGAAATATTTAGTTTTTACAACGATAGTGGCAATAAAGAATGAGAAAAGAACCACGGATGGGAGATAAATTAATTGTAGTCAATAAATAAAGAGACGTGTACAGGCAATTATGTGTGTAATGAAATAAAGAATAAATTTTGACAAGGTTGGGACACATAGTAAGTGATTTCCGCGTAAGAAGGAGTTAAAGTGTAAAATAAAATAATTAATTGAACAGAAACAATTTCGGGAGTTTTCAGGAACGCGCGCATGCGCAAAACGGCTTCTGGGGCGACACAGCCGCAATGCGCATGCGCGCGAGACTCGAGAAGTCCTTCGTCAAAAGGAAGCGTGTAAATCGGGTCGAACAGAGGGAACCGACGTGTCACCTATCGAACAGGGGGAAACAACTACGGCCAGCATCAACTACACAGATCTCCCGATGTATTACATACATTACACTTACGGGACAAATGGCCTACATCGTTTATCGTCCCGGAATCCATAAATAATCAACTATAAGAGTTCGAGAGCGTCAATTGCAGTTGTTCAAGTACGATCTTCTTCAGGAGAATAATATACCGCGACTTTAAAATAAAAGAGTTCTAACTGCACTGAAGTAAATTTTACAGGAGAGGCATTTGAAGTTGAGGCTTTAATTTAAGTGACAAAATGTTAATGTAACTTTGTGAGTTTCTAGTAAGTTTCCTTTGCTAGGGGATTCTTTATTGCCTGTAAATTTGAGAGAAATGTATTCTTTGGAAGTATAGTAATTTTAAGTGTAGTTTTCCAGATACATTTTTTTAGTCCGAAAATAGACTTTTGACTCACTATCTTGCAGATAGAACTTGCAGTTTACTATAGGTTCTACAAAGTAATAACCATAAAATGAAAACACATTTTTATTGAAACCTTTCCGTCAAACGTTTCAGACAAACTGCTGAAATATGGAATGATTTATTTTTCACAATAATTAATGAGTAATGCATTGAAGCTTTGTAATACGATTTATCTACATCAGGCATTCACTTCATCATTGACTTTGTATCTGATATTTTGTCTTTTAAAATTGTCACCGAATTATTACTGCTACGGAGTGGTGGATACTTTGACCGTGCATTTTCTGCTGAACGACTGGAAGTGAGGATTGATCAAACACTTGCAGTAATAAATTATGGAACTCCATACTTCAGTTTATACTGAATTTTACCTATTCCCTGTGTAAAATAAAGTTTCACGGAACTTTGATTTTTCTATTTGTGAGTGAACATTGTCTATTTCTTTGATATTAGAATGTCCTGGAATGGAATATTTTATTTCTACGCTCTGAGTATGTGAATGATTATCTATAAAATCCACCATTGCCAAAGACATCACCTGATTCCTATTCTGAGGAACACGTATATCACTCCATGTTATTGCACGTTTCATACTAGGATACTTTTTCTCTATTTCATTTATTATTTTATAAATAATATAATAATATTATAATAAATATTATAACTTCCAGATTTCTGTCCTAACAGCACAAAACAAACTTTTAGGAGATTCATGTGCCATCAAATTATACAGGTTAAGTTTACGTTTATAAAAAAGGGGCTAATGTTAACTCTAGTTCAACCAAAGACATTCTATAAATCAAAGCATACAACTATAGTAGCATTGTCTTGAATTTTCCCGTTTAAATATCTTACTTTTCTCATTTCCTGTTTTCCGCACTGTCAGAATATCTACAATTTTTACAATTTTTAGAATTACTGGAATGTACGCTGACCCGGAATCTTCAAGACATCTCTACCCAAAATTGTTTTCCTTTGCAAGTTACACACTATGAAACTTCTACAATGCGCTGCTGGCAAACTTTGTAACTTGAAGCGTGCCAAAGTAACGAATTCAACATTTCTTACATTCCCAAGGAGAAAAATGTCCCTCGAAGAAAATAGTATTTTAATTATAAAAGCCTATTAACTGTATTGAATTTGGCATTTCATGGTATTAAAAATATTTGCTGGTCCTAAATCATACCTGAGGAGGAGCATTAGCCAATAGTAATATCTTGGAAAAATGGTTATGACCCGCGGATTCGTCTATCTGGGTAATGCGATATTTCTATCAATCTAACAAGCCGTATTTCTTGAAATTATGTTACAATGTCTCTGTTAAGATAAGATAAATTATATATTTAGCAAATATAGAGGTCAAACTAAATACGTTGTGATTTGTTTAAAAATATTAATGCTATAAAGAGAACGCAGCAGCAGTAGGATATGCTAAACTTTTGTGCATGCAGTGGAAGGTGAATGGGTATTAGGAGTCAGAAATGTTGTATCCACATACGTAAATTACATTTATTCACCCATTACAAATCCAACATGTTGAACCTAAGTCATTCTCTTAAGTCTGCTAACCTAAATCAACTCATGTGGCTAAATCGTAAATAACTTTATCGTTCAAACGTGTCTACTCATGCTCAGATTGAAAAGCATACTTCCTAACTCCGCCTCTATGAACTTCATGCGCGGACTATAACAAAATGTATCATACGTTGCACAACAACGGCAGTATATACACATGCTACACATGATTGATTAATGGCTTTATTCCTGAAAGAATCATTTACATTGATGTTTTATCAAACCAATACTTATCATTTCTGAAAACGTTCCACATCAGTTTGAATGACACTAAGGTTAGGGCAATTTTGGGTGCAACCAATATGGAAGAAACGTGACGATTTCATTACGTTATACGACGAGTGGATGAGATATTTGTATCTTTGTATCCCATTGCTCATACATTTCTCATCCTGGTCCATAAACTACAGGGTCTACTTAGAATGATTCAAAATAAATGTTTAAAACTTGTAAGGCATCTTGAAGATAATACCTTTGTGTCAAAGAAAGTGTGGTGAGAATCTCATATGACAAAGATATAGTAGTGATATTTGACACTGATTGGTAGGCAACTCATCCGCTCGGGTGTTTGGTGGGTGCACGAAATCTTGTGTTAGATCATGTGCTTGCCAAACGTATGGAGGGAAATTCCATGCAACGGAGTTACACATATGGCAATTTTCTCCTGATTAATACTGTAACGAGCACTGTACTTAAAATGTCACATGTATAACTCCTTTATGAGATGTTCCCACCATATATTAATTGGTCAAAATGAATCATCTTCTACCCTCTTCGTGCCCTTGAAGTTTGTGATATTTATTCTTTGACACCTTGTTGGGTTTTTTTAGAGACACTCGACCTTCACAATATTCATCAAGGACTGCCCCACAGCCATTATTGTAGATCAAAAACGCTTTGCGTGTTTTATCCTCAAGCCAAAAACAAAAAAAAGAGGATACAAACATGTGGTGCAAGTCGCTTTACTTCATGACATGTTACAATATTTAAAAACTGGCTGGAAGGAGAATGTGGTTGAGAACTGGCTATTTTCAGAGTAAATGGTGCAGTGTATTTTACTTCTGTGTTCATTCAATCACTGTAATTTGTACTTCGCTAGTTAGTTCCAGGAGAAATTAACGATAAACTGCAGTTATAAAATCTTATGATATCTGGGAAACATCAAAATCAAAAGGAATAAACCCTTTAGGCTGAACAGCTTAATCTGAAATCTAAATTACTAATTTCGTATGCGCGCAGAAATCAAGAGAATCCTTCGGAATTTGAGAAAAATCTAGAAAGAATAAAACAGATTCGATTTTCACTAAAAATGCAAAAATTTGATTATGTTATTCCGCTTTTTCTCATATTGCTAATACTGGCTAAATTCTTACTCAGTGCATCACTAATAACAATGCTGATGTCATACGACACCAAGCCTCTGAAGAAGATTCCGCGCATATTAAATATTTGCTACACGTTGCGTAATGAAACCGCAGCTTTAAAAAAATACTTTATCGCCTAACTACGTACATAGTAAAGAGAAAGTATTGTAATGCTGCGACAAAAATCAGCGATTTTTCGATAGAAAAATTGGTTTTGTGATGCCCTGGTATCGAAAACGTGGATTAAACTTGTTTCTAAATGCAATAAAGGTCTTCCTCTAACTGACTGAGTAGTCAGAATCGACGTCGTGTGGGCCCTTATTTACCGAGAAATCGATTGAAGCCGTATCTGTCCGCCCGTCCGTGTCGGTTGCGTACCTGACTGTGGTCCATGCTAGCGCCTAACCGTTCAGATGATTTTCTCTTAAATTGACATTTTCCTATCGATCTGAACGAACTCGAGGCCCTGTGAGTTTGAAATGGATATTTTGATAGTTGGGGACACTCTACGTGAAGCCTCAAAAGTTGGGGACACTGCGTGAAGCCATCATTTTCAAAATTTTGTAAAAAGTGACTCCAAATGTTTTTATTTAACTTTTTATTTAGTTTAAATAGTGCTCAAAAAGTGCAGTTCTCATTTTTGACAAAATCTCTGCACTTTCAAAAATTGCAAAAGTTCAAAATTTTGTAAGCGTCTTCCATTAACTACAATATTGAAAATAAGTTTTTTTCTTAATAAAATATATTCTTTAAAGTTAGCCCTTTAAGGTCAGGTGTAATATTTCGAAAATAGTTTGCGCATAAATTTGCATAAAAATGTTGAAACTAAAAATCCATTTCCTCAAAAACGGCTCCAAATTTTTCAAAAAGTTCCCCCTTGAATATTGCAATAGACACAAAAAAATGGCAGTGGTCCCGTTTTCAGCGAACTCTTTATATTTTCAAAAATTGTAAAAAACTAAACGTTGCAATAGTATAATATAGACAAAGACATTTTAATGAAATCTGTTCTGGAAACTTGATCTTGATTAGGGAATTTTAAGTAAGCAGTTGGGTAGACTGGTTCCCAGAATGTCTAATTCCACGGTTAAAAAAGGTCCGAGGAGACGCAGTGACGCTCTGCGAAATTGGAAACGTGACCGTTGAGCGAGCAGCTGTTACACGACACAAAGATTGTAAACCGTCCGTTACTTTGAATAAGTGTAAAAGTTTTCGGTTTTGAGCAATTTTCATCATTCAAAATGGACGAAAATCGTGATGATGAGTACAATGTTTACATGTATTACAAATACTTAAAACATATGTTAAAATTACTTAATAAATAATGTTGAAACAAAATGATACAATTAATTTGTTTGTTTTCTTTTTTAAAGTGGAAAACAGTTATAAGTTCCACAGAGTTCCTCAACGAAATTTGTAAAAACTTCATTCTCTACTATTCAGGTATTGAAATGTCAATAAATAAGCTGCTTTTAGCTGCTATTCTGCATTTCCTGCAGCCTAACGATTCTAATGATTGAAACATTTTTAGAAGTTTTTTAATGTTTAATCTGCCATTTTGTTTTTTGCAATGTTTACATCGGAATCAGCGAACCCATAAACCCCTGTTTACAATTTTATGAAAATTGAAACATTTTTAGACGTTTTTCAATTTTTAACCCGCCATATTGGATCCTCCATTTTTTACGTTAACATTGAAAACAAAAACAGCAGACCCATAAAACCTGTTTACAAATTTTCATGAAAATTGAAATACTTTTAGACGTTTTTTTAATTTTTAATGCACCGTGTTAGATTCACCATTTTGTTTTTTGGAACTTTGACATTGGAATCATAATCTGTATGCCCAAAAACCATTGTATACAAAGTTTCATTAAATTTGGATAACGTTTTCATATTTTGGCCAGCTTTTTGGGAACTTGCCAGTTGGTTTGTAAATAACAGTTTATTCAGTACTGGTGAAGACTGTATTTTATTAAAATATAAAATCAACGCGAGTAGAAGTTTTATTATTTGTTCTTGAGTAGTATGCATTTTACTTTTTGAAAAACAATTTTTTGTAGGTTTGTTCTGCAGCATTTTTACTATTCCAAGCCACTAGTTAAGTGGTACACGCACGTGACCAGACATCACTTTCTAAATGTAATGTTCATTTGAATATTTTATTCCTTGGTCCACCATACTTGATAAATTTCTACCATACAAAGAAAACATTTGAAAAGTTGTTTAACAAACTTGACCTTAAAATCAAGTTTTTAATAATAGGGATTTTGTTCAAAATATGAATTGAGACTCACGTTTCATTTTCTGGTAAGTTCCTTAAATGTCACCGGCAAGAGGTACCCATGTGAAAACTGTTTTAGTGAATTCAGCCACATAATTTTCATTTGATGTGATTTTCAGAGCAATTTTTTTGCATGACAATAGGAAAGCCTTCACTTTCGTACTTTCTCTCAGAGAGTGCAATGAAGAATAGAAGAATTTAAACTAGTTATACTACAACATAGCACACTTTCTCGTGATTCATATCTCCCACTCGCAAACGTTGAATAACATACTCCACACATTTCAACACATGCTACTGAATCTTTCCATGAGTACATCTAAATGGTATGAATCTGAATATTTCTTTCTCTGGATCACCGTAATGCTAATTTCCTTGGTTCTAAAACCCTAATTTTCTGAATTCCTTGACTTTCATCGTAATGCTAATTTAAAAAATATATTAATAAAATGATATTTATTTTCTTTGAGAGAAAATCATCTTTAATGCATTTTATCATCTCATACGTCTAAATTTTATTCTACATGGCATATTCTTTTAGCAATGATTCTTAACTTTTGATAAAGTTAGTAGATATACTAGGTATGTTTGAACAATTATTTGTAAAAACGTATGTGCTCTTGCGATATTTGAGGATGTGGTAGAACATATTACTAAAATTATTTTTTTAAATATTTTATTATAGATATTTATTATACGAGATATCAAATAATATTAAAAATAGTGTTTGAGAAAAATCATTTAATTTTTAATAATTTTCACATTTTACAATCCAGAAACAACAGAAGTATATTCTATGTATCTTTGAAGAAGAAAATGTCTTTATGTGCAAAATTTCAGATGGCATTATTTTGCGGTTTAGGAGAATATCTAGGATATGCAACCTTTGAAAAAAAACTCAGTTTATATTATAATAATTTTATTTGTTTATTATTGTTCTTTATACATATATTTTTCGTTTCTGACCAACAATTTTCATAGACAATTGAAGAAAACATATGCAGTGTTTTCTTCAATTGTCTATGAAATTGTTGGCTGCAGACTCCAACAATGTATTACATTACTAATGTTTCTTAGAAATTTTTGAGAATTTTGAGGAATTTTTGACTACTTTATTAATTATTTATTAATTTATTTACTTATTTTACCAATTACAATTATTTTATTCATAGATATATTATTGCTTAAGATATTTAATGTTTGAAAACATTTGTCAACATAAAATCAGCACTTTTCAGTATACTTGATTAATGCTACTTGAATTTGGAAAATTGTTCCAACCAGAATTTTGTTTTCAGACTGGAATTAGGGTTCAAATTTTTAGATTTAGCATGCCATTCATGTTAGACTTTCACCACGAATCTGAGATGTAAAAGAATCTTCTCGACTCCAAAATGAAGGTGAATTTGCAAATGTCAGAAACTTTATATGCCATTATTTCAAGATCTAATTTTGAGGGACAGATTTTATTAAGAAAAAATATTTATCTGAAATATTGTAGTTGAAGTCGCCGAAAACTTTTTAATGTTTTGGAATTTTCAAAACTACAGAATTCAGCAAAAAATAGAACCTGTACAATTTTTATAAACACTTTGCTATAATTGAAAAAAAGGAAAAAGGTGGAGAATTTATTGGAAAAGTCTTTTTTAATTCGCCTTTTCTCACGCAAAAATTGCCCAACAGCTACTAAAATTTTCGAAGTTACCTTTTCTAAATATTTCCCTTTGGAGGACAGATTTTATTGACAAAAAAGTCTATCTCAATTATTGTAGTAGTAGGAAATACGAACAAAATTTTGAACTTTTGTAATTTTCAATTATTAAGAGAACGAAAAAAGACCCTCTCATTTTCGTAAGTGTACTGTGCTCTATCCAAAAAAAAACAATGTAATCCAAAAATATGGAAGTATTTGATAAAATTTCGAAAAATGTGGAGACTTCGTGTAGAGTACCCCCAAAATCAAAATATCTGTTTCAAATTTGCTGGTCCTATCATGTCAATTTTGGAGAAAATGATCTGAAACGTTGAGGCGCTAGTGTTGTTTACAGACTGACCGACAGAAATTTTGTCGTTGACCAATTTTTCGGTATCAATAACCCGCAAAACGTGAATTCTTACTAACCAAGGTAACAGAGGAAGTCGTTTACTAGATATTAGAACAAGAATTGTCCACTTTTAAGGAGCGAAATTGAAAGCATTTTTGTCGAAAAAATCGCCACTTTCCGCTGCAGCATTACAACACCAAAACATTAAAACAGTGCAAAAGATACCTGGAAATATATCAATAAAGTAAAAGGGCAGATCTGGAAGACTTGCAAAGCCAGTACCTTTCAGAAGAAAATGAGTCACTTTTAGGGGTTCAAAACAACGGAAAAAACTAAGCAATGTCATTAATCAGATCTGAGTAAGTCAAAATTCTTCCCCTCCACCTGTTAAATAAGAAGGACCCCTTATTTGTAATACATGCAACTTAACGACTAGACCATTCGTACAATATTCATTTATTCGTATCATATACGAATTGACCATTTGTACATGTCCTCGACATAACCTACGTAGACAGTTAGTGCTTCAAAATTACATTTTAAACTCATTATTATATTCAAATGGCTTGCAATAAATAATTGTCAAATTTTGTAAAATTATCAACATATATAAAGAATTTTAAAAATATTCATAAAGAAACTGACGAAAAGAATAGACTAACGATGCTGAAAAACGGATAGATTGTCAAGTCTTTGGAAGAAACTGGGACTAGTAAATACAGACCAATATTTAATATTTTTTATCAGGGACTCCCAAAAAGTACTGTTTTAAGTAAACCATCGACATGAATTTTCGCGTTCTTGTAATCTTTCTAATGTTACAAGACTTAAAATGTAAACCAACGAGATTGATCACGATTTAGGTTGGCGATTATATAACAAGAAAGCGCCAGCAAGAATCCATTATGTGTAAAGCATAATTAATTCATTATAAGTGAAACCTTGACAGCTGTAGGTAATTTACATAGGAGAGGATCTTAACAAAGTGTGAAAGTGGACCTTCGTTCTGAGAGACTATTCTAAAAAGAAATATCTAGCGCAGATCAGTGTTGAAGAGGAACAGCTAGATTCCAATTTCTTTAACTCGTTTTTCTCTCGTTAACTCTTATTTCTCGTTTTAGGTTAGGATAATCCACGTGGCACAGCAATTGAATGCCAGTCCAGACTATCTAGGATGGTATTAACATAGGCGCCTAACGGGTCTTTACATCAAAATGGTGGTGTGTATACTAACTTCCCGATATTACTGAACACCTTCATCTATTTGATTTGTCCCTGCACACGTTCTCTGAAGCATACCTTGTTCTGGGGAAGTTCGTCCATCCGCAGGGAGTCGCTTCAGAGACATATTCGCTGATTGTGCACAATCCAAGCGGAAGTGGCAAAGATTGACAATTTTCGAAGACGGCTACGACAATCAACTTCGTGTAAAAATACCTTGCCTTCAGATAGGAAGTAAAAACTGAGAAAATTCTTGCTTGCAGCCAACAGCTTCCTGTATGCTATGTACAAGCAGTCTCTGGAAAACGGATCAAAGAGATTTTCAGTAGCATTGTGGACGTTAATACATAGCTGCCCTCTCTCGATTCACTTGATCAGGCATACGTTCAATTTAGTATTTCCCTGTTTTTATCAAGCACGTTAATTTCCATGTATGCTAACGTTGTTAGAAGATTTAGATATTTTTTTCTTCAGTCAATCTTCCGACTGAAATGAGAATCAAGTGTCGAGGAGAACCAACGGTTGGCATTTGTTAAATTGAAATTATGTTCATTGTGATTTAATTTAATTTTCATTTTACGGTGCATCTTATTTCTGTAAGTGAAGAGCTACGTTATAAGAATACAATCTACGCTTTTTGCCTTTATCCGCACTCCCCACCGCCGCGCAAGCATGCCGACAGACCAGTATCTGAATCCGGTCGAAACCCAGTCCGCCCTCACGGCAACCTCCCCATACAACGCCTGGGTAACAGCCGCCCTGCCAGTTCAGAGTTACTAGATATCCAGGCTAGTACCGGAATCTCGACAATGCACCACTCACATACGCCGAGAACAAGTCCCTTCTCTTTGCTCAGAGTATCGGGCCACTGCCACGACGAAGCCAAGAGCCCAACTGAGGGCCACCCGAACTAGGTTCGAGCGGCTCAGAGCTCCCAAGCTGTCTTCCCACTGCCTACACCGTTAGGCTAACGACGTGGGTATCGCCGGAACCTGGGCAACCTGAAGATGTCTCAGAGTCCCGCCGGACTTCTATATGTGGATTCCAGAGCATTCCGAAGAATCTCGTTCACCCTATCCTGTCCAAAGGTCGACACGCCTGGGGCCCAACTAGTGGGTTACTGAGCAAGGCCCAGTAACCAGGGGCTTAGCATCGCCTACTCACTGCCTCCACCTTGAATCTAATGACGTGAGTGCCGCCATGAAACGAGGGTCCGGGTCGTCGTCTACAACTCTCCATCAGAGATCGTGTCCAGCCACGTAGACACGATCTCCCCTACGGGGGCTCAGATAATACAGTACAAACAACTTAGTAAGAAGATAGATAGTACAGTACAAACAAGTAGTCCGCAATGTAACGAGTGTAGCCGAAAACACCGGAAGGCCCGGCGAGCCGAGACATAGCTCGCCAGGCACAGCATTGGCTCAGCCTGAAACTCCCATCCGTGAGACTTCCGCCACTCTTATATTATTGTAAAGAAGATTCTAGTAGTGGTGTTCATCGACTCGAATGCATTCTCGAAACTTTCAGATCTCATTATGATTTACTACGTAAAGAAAATCACGCGGAAATGCGGTGATTCTCTCCTCAATCGAGCGTTGAAGATTTTCCTCCGGATGAGGATTTCCTGCGCATGCTTAATCCTTCAATTATCTCCAAAGTAAAAAGCTACAAAGCCGGCCTGGATAGCAGAGGTCGCTCTGGCTGAAGAGACGTAACTACCTTGCCTAGAAGGGTCGTGGGTTCGGATCTGCAAGGATGTTTGTGTGTGTCCGTACGCGTGTTCCGCTACCATTTCACCGAAGTTATAAAACCAATGTTAACTTACAGTGGTCGCTAATGATCATGGCAGTTGAAAAGAGACCTTTTATAAGTAAGAAAGCTACCAGAGATGTGGTGATCTGGGAGATGGTAATCCACGATCGTCACTAGCCAATGTACAGTGCTTAAATATCAATGGATTAAAAAATTATATTGAACGAATATGTCCCAAAAACAGATTCTCTGTTCCAAAGAAAATTAACAAATAACAAATGTATCTGTTAATGACGTACAGTTGCTATCAGTAAACTCTTCTTTCTTCTACCTTTCTATTGTTTCGAAATGTAACGTTCAGCATGCTACTTATTATTATGGAGTTTATGTAGATTTAGTGCTTGTACTTGTTTCATGTTTTGATCCAACTCAACCGATGGTATAACTGTGATAGAGATGGCACGTATTCTTGAATTTATATGTATTTCATACTGTGATGTAGGTGAAATATTGTTACATACAATGTAACGTAATGCTTAATGTTGTTATTATGCTTTAAAGATGAGATGTAAATAACCAACCGTAATAAATTATGTTCTGTGAAAAACGATGATGATGAAAAGACCCATGTTCTTACTTATTAAATTTTAGAAACATGTTAAGATAAAAACAAAAATTACTAGAAATTAAAACAAATGCTTCCATTTATAAAATACCAACATAATGCAGTTTTCTAACAATTAAATAACACACTATTAGTTATTCTTTTTTTTATTCTAGGTATTTCAAACCCTCAAGCCATCAGTTCGTTTATATTTTTTCCACTCCACTCTCCATTGCCTGTTTAACGGAATCACCAGTTCACGAATAACCGGCCGGGCTCAAAGAACGGGCACAGGACTGCTTAGCCGTGCTTAGTGTGGGCTCCCCTCGCCGACACGGCCTCTTCGTCATCTTCGGCACAAGATACATTATCCGCCTTGTATCCTTGTGGCTCGTTTGTGAGGCTGCCCGTTTGTTTTGGAAAGCGCCTGGAGGCTGCAGCGCCCTGGGGCCCTGCGAGGATGCTCCGGTGCGAGGGCAGCGAGGGGCGTCGATGACTGCGAAGGCGTTGCATCACCGCTCTCTTCCGCTACCTCCGCACGTCCCCCTCCCCTCCATCTCCTCGCCTCCGCCCCTAACCCCGCCCCCGCCCCTGCCACCGCGCCGCGCGCCGCCCATTACCGCATGCAGCGCGGCGCAGCGGAGCGCGCGGGCGGCGGAGAAAGCTTGCGGCCGTGAACTTGGAGGACGCCAGCGGCCGAAAGTGCGCTTTCGCCTCCGCGCCGCCCCCCTCCCCCCTCCCTCCGCCCCCTCCGACCCACTCTGCTGGCGAACCGTGCGGCATCATCCGCGTCAAGTGCATCTCTTGCCACTCGACATTGCACACGCCTGTTGCTGAGGAGCATCGCAAATCACTGCTTATTGTAGATGACTGTGCCTACAATCACATACAATTGTCATCTACATCATCAAGCATTTTGCTTCATATACAGTTATATGGCGAAACACCACCCGTATCAAGTAAAACACTTGCCTCTCGACATTGCACACACTGACTTAGAATATTTGCGAATAAATTTATTTGACGTAGATGACTGTGTTCACTGTGCTGTCTGTCACGTTGTTGGTTTCTTTTATATATCGTCTCAAAAATGATTTTTTTCTCATTATTCTTATGACTCATGTATCCATGCTTCTCGTATCCTTAGCTCTAGATCGAGCGAAAATCTTCTGAAAAGTATCTCTGTGTGATTTTTGATTTTGGTTTGATATTTAATATTTATTTAATCATTCACTTATCGACGAAGAGAAGAAGTATTCTATTCTAATGAGTAACTATCCTAGTGCGTTTGCGACAACAGCGAGTATATAGAAGGTATACTTTTCTGTAATGGGAAATGCGATTTCTCTGTTGATGAAAGCAGGGCAGTCATTCGTGACGATGATAATCGACATCAACAAAATCTCAGACTTGACTAACAAGCCTATTCCGCTTGTTTGGTCAAACTAGTTACTTATAAAAAACAAAAATATTCGGAACACAAACCACATTGCAGTGAAAACACTGAATTCAGTTCTGAATAGGGTGCGACGTCCGAAGGTGCCGTCCTGAAAGGAAACGAGAGCATAAAAAATAACTATCCGCCATAAGAGTGTGAATTCAATGTTTTGTTCGCCTTATGTGAATATACGAAAAAAAAGTTAACTTTTTGACAAGCTTTGGTAAGCTCTTCCGACTTGAGACCGATCAAGTGCAATGAATACTGACTCACGTGCTTCTTGAAGTAGCCGACCTTTTAGCGACCAACGAAAGAGGTGAATACGCAATGTAGATGCAAAGAATGATTCTGTGTTAACGGAATAGAAAGATCAGAGAGACACATAACATATGGACTTTTGATGTATTGTATGTTTACGATCAATTACAGAAATTGTGAGACTTCTCGTGACATGTTTGAACTCACCAAGTACTGCATTCTAGCGGCATAGTTTTTTCTCATATGTTCCATCTATTTAAATATTAGATCTCTACATTTGCTCAGGAGGTTTCATTATTTTTTATTTTAACTGGATGGTTGCGTGCCCTCCCCTTCCCTGTGGCCCAAGCCAGCAAACACGCCCTTGGCCTACGCTGTTGGCAATTCCTGGCAACGGGGCGGGCGCCAACTTTTTACTTTCACGGATGCGATGTGCAGAGAAAGTATTGTAATCGCGCAAAATTTCCATCTACAAACATGCCGGAAATTGGCGTTTCCTAGGTGCCTGAGAGTGAAAGATTTATATTTGGAATCAATCTATTACATATGTATTTTATTTTGCGATAATTTCATATATTATTTTCGAGGTAGCATTTCAATATCATAAAATTCATTAATTCGATCTAACTCTGGCGTTTTTCATGCAGTTCTTCTACGAATTTCTTTTTTTCTTACAATTGTTGAGTGAAAAATTGACAATTGTAAATGAAAGAAACTTTCAATTGGAAAGACCTGGTCGAATAGCACAGCGCTTAAAATTTTATTTTTTTATTTTATATTTAACGTGTATTTGTTACAAGTAAGCTACATATTTTATTTTCTTGACTTTTTGATTTGGAGTTAAAAATGATTCGTTAATAAAAATATGTTTGTATAAACATTTGTTATTTATCTATGCCTTAAATTATAAGTGATACATATATTCCAAAAAATATAACAGAGCGAAGTATTAAAAGTATATTTTTGCTTATTGCCTATTTTATCCGACATTCTTCCAGGGCATTCAAAGTAATAGAATGTGAAATATAATAGTGAAAGCAGTTTCGATTGTTACCTTCAGATACACATCAGATGATTGTACTCAAGTTCATCTTTCAAAGTTTCGAGTTATAAACGTAATAGTAATAAATTCAAAGACGAGTACAAATGAGAAATTTAAAAACTAGAATCTGGTAATTTTCAGAAATGTACTTGAAGATGGGACACAGAAGGACCTTTGGAAAATCTGAAAAAAATCTTCCTAAATATCTTAATTTTTGTTCTGTATTGTAGACTGAATTGAAACAGGAAAATCACGAAAGACAAAACTGCTACCTTGAATTTTAGAATGTCCATATATTCTTAGTGAGAATGATAATACTACATTGTTTTATCATAATGAAATTAACACCGATTTTTGTATACGTCTTTGCTACTGCAATGCAAGTTATTCAAAGGATAAAGAATAGGTAAAACTCATCGTGACCCAATGTAAGTGGAGTTAAGAACATCGTGGCTTCTCGATGTAAGTAGAAACTAGTTGGAACGCATCATGGCTTCATGTTCGCGGAAACAGGTTAGAACTTATTGTGGCTCAATGTAAGTGGAGGCTAGATAGAACTCATCATGGCTCGATGTTCATGGAAACTGGTTAGATCTGATAGTAGTTCAATGTAAATAGAGACTTGTTAGAATTCATGGTGGCTTAATGAAAATGGAGACTTGTAAGAATTCACCGTGATTTATGTAAGTGAAGTGTGAATAGAACTCATCGTGATCGAGCACCAAAAATTGTGCAGTGGATAATTACAAGTAGCGCATTGCATTCTTGCTTCTAATGGTACCTATTCTTTTAAACTAAGTGGCATAAGAATGACCTAATTTCTGTGTTTTCAATAGAGTGTTGTAGGTTCAATTCATCACATCACTCATCGTATCCAACGACTGTGGTTCGGAGTAATTTTCACCAAACGAGTCTCTCCGCAAGATCTAGCTCTATCAGCACGGTCCACGAAAGCAATCGGCCTAATCATTTCAGGTATCTCGCGCTATTATAGATTGATGCTCCTACGGTTGATACTTCTGTGGGTTTTGAACCGTGAAATAATTTAGTTGCGTGTCTGAGTTATCCCTTTTCTCCCATAATCGAAGCATACCTCATCCCAATCTCTCTTTTCCAATTTCAACCATAAACTACAGGAATAAAGGGTTTTTCGATTGTATAAAGCATCTGAACTAATATGAGGAAAATGCTTATTGTTGTACTGACTACCTGGGATCTAGCTTGAACTCAAAAAAAGCATATTGCCTATTCATTAAAGATACGTCTTTGAAACCTTCGCAAACCTATCAGGTCTGTTAAAACCATGGAAACTGGCATAGCGTGCTGCAAACAAGATCAGTCAGCCAATTAGAGAAAGACGAGTACTGAGAAGTCCGCTAATTAAAAATGTATACTACTGGATGTTAATACAAACTTTTTCGTCTTAGAAATTATCAATGATGAAGTCTCTCTACAGTTATATTCACAAAACCACATTAAACTAGGTGTTTTTCAACATTAAGCTCAGACTTTTCTCGTATTATTTGTACCGATTACTTAAAATTTTATGTAAGAATTTCATTACACCATATACACTACTTTAGTTACTATCCATTCCGAGCTACCTACTACACTTATTTTAAGCTATAATGACAAACATTTGATGGCTTTTAAAACTGGTCAACTTTTAGTTTTTTATTTTTAGTTAGCTCTTTTTTTACTGGGAGATAGTAGTTTCGAGAAGCTTCATATTATAATTCAAAGCTTTTGTGACTAGAAACGAAATAAATCGTGAAATATATTTGTAAGTAAATGAATTCAATGAATTTCTCATACTGTATTGTAACCGCTTTCTCTTTGTCTACTTGGTTACCAAAGTAAATCTTTAATTTGCTTATTCCGTGACAAGCTTCTACACCGTCACGCACATCTGGGAGTATTTCTAATGAAAGGTAAAATTCCCTGTCAGTGGTGAGTTCGTCATGGTTCAACTAATTACCAATTAACAAGTATACACAGTTCATTAGTTTGAAATAATATTGAACGTATATTCTGATGAATGAAATATAATCTACAACTGTATTTACAAATTTTACCTATGTTCTCAATATTTTTCCCATTAAATTCTGGTAGCTACCTATCCTACCTAAACTGCAGTTATGATTTTCTAATGTAATCTTAACTTTGATCCCTTGTTTCAAATAATAACTTACACACACAGAGATACACTTTACATAACAAAAATCACTAATAAAACACACGAAATACAATTCAAATTATGATCCTGAAAAAGAAATACATGCACATACAATGTTCCAAATTTTTTAACACCTTTGAATCAATTAATAATATAACACTTAATTCTCACAATTGGAATTTGGCTCATCCTTAGCCTTTCAGTGTAAAAAAATTCGTTTAACAAAGTCTTTTAGCCAGTCCTTCAAATGCTATTATGAAATAAATAATCGGACGGCTTTTCTCCCATTCAGTATTTCATACGGCTTACTTTTTGCTAAGTGGTATTTATACCCTTAAATCAATTATACGTGAATTCAGTTAAATGTTTTTACGTAAGAACACAATTTTTTACATTATTCACAAGAAATATCTGAATCTGATTCTAATTACGACTTTATGAGAAAAGGAAATGACTCGATTAGTTACCAAGACAACTGTTCTGTGAAATTCTAATTTGAAATTTCGTGAAAGTTCTTTCGGTATTTGTTCAACTCACGGCCGGTGACCTCCCTTTACTCTGCGCTGCGTAGCCGGCTGCAAAACGGCGTCCACGCCTCCAAGGTCGCTGGATTTCTGCACCGCTCCGTGTTGCCTGCCGCGTTGAAAAATGGGATGCCCCCGAGCGCCGTCTCTCATTGCTTAGCGACGTTTTACCATCGGTCACTCCAAGATGATGGTCGCATAAGAATGTAAGGTGAGAGCTTCCAATTATGACTTCGTAATGGTAACAAGCCAAACTAGTTGTAATATCAAACAGAGTTCGTATAATTCTTGAGATTTAATAAGTAAATTTCCAGAATGAGATTTCCAAAATTAATACAGACTTTCTTATACGTCGTAGCCTACTACGTATCACTCGTCGTCTATGACGTGCAGAAAATAGTTAACTGTTCACCTCGGCGGCTCAAACACGATAAGAAGCGAATTCTTTTGACTGTTCACCTCGGCGACTCCAACTAGAATAGAATGAATTCTCTCGACATCAGTTCATGCCGTTTCCGTTCGTTCCCCAAAAGTTTCTGATTGGTTACTATCAGAGTGCGTTCTGAAATGAATCTCCTGGCTGTCGCCATCTCTATGCCACCAGAGAAACTATTAGTTGATAATATGGTGTCGGGTTTTCTCTTCTATTTTCTTCTTGGTTTCAAATGTAATCGACAATTAGCGGTTACAGTATGAGCAATTCGTAGAAAACAACTGTATCTGTGCAATTTTTTAAAGTTTGGAAGATTTAATGAACCATAAATTCACACCTTATGATGATTCCATACAACGTATTTAGAGCTGCTTTTGGGAAAATTTTCTTCAAGGTATTTTTGAAAAATTGATTCTTTTGACATAAAATTGCGAAAAGATATTAAACTTTTTGAAAAAATACTTCGCATCACATCATTTAAGTTCCTGATATTGAAAAATCGATTCATCATAACAAGTGTTCAACGGGTCGGAAGCATTTTGGTATTTACCATCTGCCAAGGGCAGTTTCAAAGAAAGTTCTTTTATTGCAATGCGTCTGCTATAATAGTAATAACAATTTATTGGGACCAGCCCACGTTTTGGGTAAAGTATTGTAGAGGCATTGACAGTCCCTAGATCTGCTCCTAGGAAGCTGGTTGCAACCCGAAGTAAATTTTATGTTCAACCAACTCATAATATCTTTAGTTGTGAATTAGATGAACAATAATAGTAATAACTATCTTTGATAATGAGTAAGTAGAAATGGTTTGAAAAAAGTTGAACGTTGGCAATTTTTAAAAATCAAATTGTTTAATGCATGTCTGACGTTTGCACAATTTTAAGTAGATGTTGTTCTATTCGGAGAAAAATTCTTTGAATAATTTGAGTAATCTTTTAGATAACTTAAAAAATATGAATGAGCTTTGCATAAAAAAGCCTTAATATTAAAAAATCCTCTCAAATTTGCATTCAAATCGATTAAAGAGTGTCTTTTCATAGTAAAAATAATTTCTTAGTACGGTTTAGGTGCCAGAGTTATTCAGAATACACAGGCTGTTTTGAAAACACAACAAACAACTTTTTTCAGCAAAACAAACATTTTAAACAGTCCCTAGTAAAAGCTGTTACTTACAGGGCATGCAAAGCCCGCCAAAAGTTCAATTTTTAGCGTAGTACTAAAAGCATGGAGTTATGAATATTCCTAGCTCCGTGGTTAAAAGTGAGACGAAGCTCAAGTGTTCAGATAAATTTGTGAAAACAAAATGATTTTTCTGGCTGCATGAGCTACTACTGACTTTAATGTATTATTAAGTGATAAGTATATTTGAATTAAAATAAAATGAAAGTCTAAAAAATAATATGTGACATGTGTGGTTGAAGTGTTATTTTGCTAATACGATTGCGTCCCCATTGGCCTCGTGTCGCAACATTTCATAAACTCAAAATAAAATGCCACTTTTACCACTCTCATAAATAACAATCTTCTGGACACCTGCTAGTAAGTTTCTTTCACACCATGCAAAACCGTACTAAAAGGTCAATTTTTTATCACTTGTCCTGAAAGTGAGATGATGCTGAAACAATCAGATAAAACTGTAAATGTAACAAAGAAAACCAAATATTTGCGTCTGATCGCATCAGCTACTATTGATGATAATGCAACACAGTATCAAATTTATTGATTTCTATATTTGAATTAAAATAAAATGAATTAATGGTGCTACAGAATGGCACAGACTTTCCCGTATTTGTTTTCTATTTCCTTGGGTCTGGGCTGGCTATTCGGAATTGCGATATACTCGTGCCAGCTGCCATCTATCGCCGCCCAAAGTAAATTTTTTTTACACTTTCTTATTTTTTCGGTTTCCTAATGTAGTACGGAAATATTAATTTTAGAATATTAAAGAACACGAAAACCTCTTCCTAAATGGCAATTTTCTTTGAAAAATTTGGAGAGATTTTTAAGAAAATGGCGTTTAATATTTGCTCTTTTTCACATAACATTTTTGAGTTTTCGAAACACTTCATTTGAAGACATTTGAAGCACTTTAACTAACAATACAATAGTGTTTACAAATTGTAGGAAATGTGCGTATTAACGGTGTGACAGATCTTAAAAAAATTATATTTATGTAATTCTTGCAAAAGCAAAAATAAACCTCAAATTGAACTTTATGTCATATTAAACAGTGCAATTAACATTATCCGTTCGAAAAATTAGAAGAAACAATTTAGGGCCATTTTTGAGAAAATGGCATTTGAGCGTTTCTGAAAATGCGGAATTTTGAGGTAGTTTTCACAGAAAATGGTTGAGTTCTCGAGAAACTTTACTTGACATTATTTAAAGCACATGTACTCGTAAATATAATGAGTGAACAAATTGCCGCTAATGTAAATATTACCAACGTGAGAGACAAGTCAAAAAAATATATTTCTGTAATTTGTGAAAAAAAACAAAAGATTAGAGCAATATGGTGTTTATGACATCTAATAGAGTACATTTAGAACTATCCCCAAGAAAAATTTAAAGAAAAAATTTGGAGCCGTTTTTGAGAAAATCTTGTTTTTGTAAATTTTTAAAATTGCAAATATTTCATGCAATATTGGGCGAAAACTATTGAAATTTTCAATAAAAGGTACATGACCTTAATAAAAGAACTCACTTTGGAGAACAAATTTTATTTGAAGGAAGACAATCTATCTTCAATATTGTAATTGTAGGAAGACGCCGAAAAAAATTGAAACTTTTGTAATTATCGAAAATTCAAAGTTAACCGTGAAAATCGGACCTATGTCACCTTAATAAGTGAATTCTACTCTATTCTTACAAGAAATTTAAAGTAAAAATTTCGAGCCGTGTTTAAGAAAAGTTTGAAAATGTGCGGGGCGCTTCAAGTACTCCCAATTTTTGAAGAAAGTTTTTGAAAATCACGGCGCCTCGAATGGAAGCAGATCGACAGGGGAATATTCATTTTGAAACAAATCGTACTTACGGTTTAGGCGCTAGTGTTGTGCACACACTGATGGACGGGCGGACGGACAGAAAGACGGACGGACGTTTTGAAAAGAACCACTTTTTCGGTATCAGGGGATCCCAAAACGTGTATTTCCGTTAAAACTTCGAAATCGATTTTCCGCAGCATTACATAACCTTCCTTATACTTCGGGAAAATCAAATCGCATGGCTGTCAAAACCGAATTGTGTATGACTTGCGTAGTAAAATTAATTTTATTTTGCTCGTAGAATTGTGACACGAAGCTTATCACATTCATGTCGCAACATTTCCTACTCGCAAAATATAATGTCACTTTACCATTCATATCATTCATAACTATTTCAGCACTCATATATAGAAACTAGTACTTACCTACAGGCGTTTATTGATTAAAAAATGTTACTTTGTATTTAGCGTATGGCAAATTCTCCTTTGCTGTACTCGTACCACAAAGAAGTCATGGTCATATGACCAAATGGATACCGCAAATTAAACAACATGCGCGCGACATGAATTAGCATGGCTGTCGTCTTGCATATTGAGAATGACCCCATGAATTTATACTTGTAAGTTGCTAGGAATTGTCGCAAAGAAATAATTCAGCCAACTCGTACAATAGTGTCTTTGGCGTACTCGTTTCCAAATGCCTCCAATCGTCGCCTCGGCCGTCAACATTTCATTCGTGCGCTAAGACCTATTTTCTGTAATAATGACGTAAGTAACTGGGTGTCAGGGACCCCATCGATTTCCGTCATATCTCGAGATGTTGCTTTGCAGCATTACGTAATTTGGTCGACGTTGCTGCAGCGTCTCTGCTCACGCCGAAGGCTTCCAATCCGTGGCGAATTTTTGACTCTAGCATGGTCACATTCAGCAGCTGAAGGGAGGAGATTCTTGAAGCCGGCTGCTCTGAACGTGGTTTCACCAAACAATAATTGGCTAATACCGGAGCAGTACCCTGGTCTCGGCGAAGTGGACAGACGTTTTGCCGTCGATTGATTTCTCGGAGCCATAAAACATAGATTTTGGCTACACCACGTGTTAGAGGATTTTTTCTTAATTTAACAAATGGATTTATACACTAGTTTATTGCCGGGACTCTATAGTAAGAGTTTTTTCTGCCGAATATTCGCCGTTTTTTCGCGCATCATTCCATAACTTTCTCTTCCTAAGAAGTTCTTTCTTAAGCACGAGAAAGGAAAAATGAGGAAGATCAAAAAAATATTTAAATATTACTTTCTCCTTCCTTAAGATGTAGAGCACTTTTTGGGAATATTTATTTTCGTGAGGCAACATACGTATAATGATGGAGCGTTAGAAACCCGTTGTTGGCAATTTATTCACTGTAGATGACCAGGGATAAGCTCTATAGAAAATATTAACATAATATCTTAGGGAAATTATCAACTGCGATGTTCTATCGGCAGTCGGAGAGAATTGCATGAAATTTCAGCTACCGGGAAGAAAGCAGACATTTTGATTGTCATAATTTCACAATATGTTCTCGGAGGCACTAACATACTTTCGCTTAGATATGTCAGTTTTAGTACTTATTTATAGATTTTTCGCAGTTAATTTATTTGAAACGTTTCCGTTCTTCCAATACTTCCATATTTTCTAATGAAGCATCTTCATTAACACATTTAATATTTTAATATGTCAAATTAAATGAATTTGTTTTGCTAAACACTGCAGTAGATATACATTTTTCATTAACGTCCGTGAGTAATAGTCCAGCAAGATTAAAACTTAACTGCGTAAGTTTTAGTAAACATCAAATAAGTACAAACACAACATTAATATTAATTCTAAATAAAATGTCATTATTAAGTTTGAAATTATTTATAAAAAAGTTATGTTACGTTTAAATGAATGAACACATTACGTAATGAAGTACATGTACTTAAAAATTACGTAGGGTGTTCGTTCAATCTTTTGTTTTGGTAACCTCGACCTAATTATGTAAATCCATGATTCAGTATTTGAATGTGTGAACCAAAATTATACTTACACCCATTTTTCAAAACTTTGTTTCCCAGAACAACAATTTTGAAATAATTTTCGGTTAGACTGTTGTGTAGACTCTGGTTTGTGAAAATTATCTTTGTCACTGTTTTTAAAACTCATATTTATTTCATTGTCGATAAGAAGAAATTACCAACGAAACAACATATTTGAAGGTAGTACTCTGTTAATATTTTTTTCATATTTTTTTACGTGAATTTCTAGTCCTTTGCACTTTCAGGTACTGATATCCTGCTATCTCTTCCGCAAAATTGGAATTTCTCTCTTCGTCAAAAGAAAGAATAATCAATTATTTTTCCTTAGCTCGTCACACAACGCGAATGCGGTTCAAATTGTACGAGATGTGTGCAGAAAACGATCTGATAGACTCTCTAGATTCAAAAGTATAAACATTTATACCTCTAGAATTTACAGTGAGTGAGGTAGACTGATATTCTCATTTTATTTAAACGTTTTTCTGCGTGTTAGCTGCATGTACTTAGCATCTCTAATCTACATGTCCATGATGTAAGAGTAGAACTGTCATCGACTTATTAGACCGTCTCCGAAAAAAATAGATCTGATCCTCGCCCAAACGATCAATTTATAGTAAATCGAAAGTCTTCACCTGGAAATCTTCGGAAAGTATTGCGAGCTTGATTTTACGAAACATTGGAAAACACTTACATCACAGAGACGAAGTTAATTTTACACGAGAAACGTAAAAATTATGACTATTCCATTACTCCACACTTTTGGCAGCGCGTGGGACAGTTTCGTAACGCATTTGGAGTGCGCGGGTGATGTGCGAGGTGGAACCCGCCTCCCTTCGCCTGTTCTCGGGGCGCGGCCGTCGCTTGCGAGGAGGACCCACCTCCCGCGCCTATTGCGGCGGCTTCCGCGTGCGACCGGTCGCCCTGGAGGAGCGGCCCAGCGCCTCCCCACCTCTTTGCTTGTGAGGACCACCTGTTCTATTAAAATATTTTGAGGCCCAATAACTATATACTTTACAAGTAAAAATTCACCATATATGTGTATGTATGAATATAGTATATATACTAGGAAAACCCGGCAGACGTTGCCCTTCATCTCCCTCTTTCCCCTCCAATCTCCCTTGCTCACTCTTTCTCCTTCCCTTACCCTGTTCCTGTGTGTCTCTGCGTGTCTCTGTCCCTGCTGCTCTCTGTCCCTCTCATTCATATTTACTTGCAGATTCTGCACGTCTCTGAGTAGTGAGGCAATATCGGGAAGCGCCGGACCAGCAAAAAAGTAATAGAATGTTCAAGAAGAGCTCATTCAGTAGATTACGGTGTTATTTTTAGTATTTATAGCCCTACAACGCCCCGTTTAGGAGTTATTTAACAACATATTCAAAATTGATACTGTGTTGCGGGTTGTATTTGACGTGAATGTTTAGTTTTGTTCTACAGCGTCATCTAGTGGAGTTACAACAGAATTAACAGCTCATAAACCTTGTGGGTGAAAAAACACGTAGAAGTGCCAACTTTCATAGAGATCGGTCCAATGGTGTCAGAGTTAAGCTCTGATATATATATATATATATATATATATATATATATATATATATATAAAGTGTGTGTGTAATGCACTGTAAAAATATTAAAAATACATTTTTATACACATTTTATTGGCATTTCTTAGCTGTCGCGAGTAAGAGAATGTAGATAATACCGGCCAGGATCGTAAATTTAAAAAAAAATACAGATTTTTTGACATTGTTCCCGACGAAAGAATCAATATCTGGATTAAAACTTCACTTTCAGCCTCAAATTAATTTCTTTCTTCAGTTTGTTTCATTATTTTTGAAATCCTTAAGTTGAGAAAGAACGTCAACGCAGGTCGAGAAACCCTTCAAATACCTCAATGCCAGTTTAGCAATTGTGGGATGTTGCCGAACATTTATCGACCCACCAATGAAACTGTTTTAAAAAATGCGGTCATATGATAGTTCAATTAACGAGAATTCTTTATTCGATAGAAATTTCACTTTCTTCACGTACTCTTCTTATTTAGACTCTTGAGGTATGTTCTGAGGTCCACTAATACGTTATTCGCGGCCTACTTGCGGGCCGCGGCCCACTAGTTGATATTCGTAATCACTGCTTACATAACACGCGCTTTCGCTCGAGCATCCCTCTGTACGAATTAGCATTTACTGTTTCCGGGCGCGTTAACTATTATGAGAAGTCCCGTAAGTGTAGTACGTGTTATATCCCAAAAGGGGGCGATTTTCCTTTTCCGCTGAAACGTGTCATCCGGCGAAGACATACTCGTTGGATGACGAGGTTGCCTACTCCAGGTCACTCCGCCAACTGGGTACCACTCCAGGCAGGCCAGGCTTTAAGCCCTAGAAATAGTACCGTAGATCAGGTACGTGGGCCTTTTTTAAGGCATTTACTACTCCGGCATTTGCCTGGTGTGGGATAAACTGATCAGATAAATTACGGGAAAATCCCGATCAGAGAAGCCAGTCATTAGATTTCTCATTCAGGCAGTGACTGAATTCGATCCACCTGTGTAGCCGAAGTCGAAAATCCGCCCTCATCGGGATTCTAAACCTAGGACCTTCCAGTCAACGATGTGGAAACGGGTTTTCATCGAGGGGAAGTAGGTTTCACATCTCACTTACAGGCGTAGCAGTAAGGTACCAAAGGCGTAGCGTGACACGCGCGTTTGGGGATGCTCAACAATAACACGAACTGAAAACATGCTTTTTAATGATCTCTAGAATTTATGTTATTGAAACAAATGATACAATACTTTATGTCAGGAGATTTCTTGAAAGCAAATTGGAAGCAAATTATGCTTTAGTAACAAAACTAAAGCAATGTGGGATATCGTAAAAAATACAACCACATCATCTCGATACCTTGTAGAGAATGTTATTTTAAAGGATAATGAAAGAGAAACGAGTAATCCGTAAAAAGTTGCCAATCTCTTCAACAAACACTTTTCTATAATTGCGTCTGATCTCACGAAGGGACTAAAACCACAAAATTCAACATTTTACACTTCCCAAAAAATTTCAGATACGAGTTTATTTCCGAAACTTCTCCCAACGAAATCCTCAGAATAGTCAGTAAACTAAAAAATAAATATTCATCTGGTTTAGATGAATTTCCGGATTGTTTATTAAAAACTTGTGCACCTGCGTTTATACATCCGTTAACTCACATTTTCAATGCTTCTTTATGTACAGGAATATTTCCAGATATTTTCAAAACAGCAAAAATTAAGACACTTTTTAAAAAAGGAAGCAAAAATGATATTCAAAATTACCGGCCAATTTCTCTTTTCTCAGTTTTCTCAAAAATATTAGAAAGGCTTTTCTACTTACGAATGGAAACTTTTCTCAGGAAAAACAGAGCGTTTTCAGACTCACAACACGGTTTTAGAAAATCAAAATTTACGGAAACTGCCATTTTTTCTTTTCTCAAAGATGTTGCTTTATCAATAGACCAAAATGAATGTACCCATTGGAATATTCTTAGATCTCTCGAAAGCTTTTGACGTTATTGACCATGATCTTGCTCTCAAAATTACCTTCGTATGGAATTCGTGGTATTGCCCTAGACTGGATAACTTCTTACCTTAAACATCGGACTCAAAGAGTAGAAATACCATACTGGCAGGAAAGGAACATTACATATTTATATTTCCAATTCTTTGCCAATTGAGCATAGGGGTCCCGCAAGGTTCGATCTTAGGTCCTATTCTCTTTCTGTTATATGTAAACGATATGCCCTCGTCTATTAAAAATGGAAGAACGGTTCTGTTTGCTGATGACAAATCAGCAAGCTTTGCAAAATGATGAATGTTCTTTGCAAAAAAGAAGCAGTAAATAGTACAATTTCAGAAGTTTCAAATTGGTTTAATAATAACTAATTAATTGTTAACGAAAGAAAAACTGTTTCAATGCATTTTTGCATCTCAAATCGGAAATCGCATGTTCCATTGAAAATGAACAATATGCAATTAGCTGATGTTGAGGCAACAAAATTTTTAGGTCTTTCAATTCAATCAAACCTCAAATGGAATGTACATATAACAGAATTAAACACTAAATTAAGTTCATTATGCTACGCATTCAGAATTCTTTCAAATTCTGTCAGCCTTCATGCAGCTCGTTGCGTTTATTTTGCAAATGTGCATTCCCGCCTGAGATATGGCATAATATTCTGGGGAAGTTCATCCTGTAGTATTCAGACCTTCAGATTGCAAAAGAAAATTATTCGAATAATGAAAAAATGCCTTCCACGTGATTTCTGCAAGCCTCTTTTCATTGAGCTGGGAATCTTACCATTGCCTTGTCTATTTATTTACGAATCCTGTAATATTTGTCAAAAATGACCTACTTAACGGAGGGAACATATTTTCATGCAATATTGATATTTATAATTACAACACACGCCGTAGAAATCACGTGCATCAAGTGTCAGTATCAACAGCTCAGCACAAGAAATCAACATACAATACATGTACGTTACTTTACAACGCATTGCCAGATGACATAAAACAATTAAAGTCGGTACACAAATTTAAGTTAAAAGTAAAATCTTTTCTGCTGCAAAACTGTTTCTATACAATTAGAGACTATACTGATTGTGAAAAAGAAAAATGATGTTTAATGTAATAAAACAAAGATATATAATGAATTAGTTTACGTTTGCATTGTATACATTTAAAAAAATATTTAATACGCCTGTAACAAGTAATGTACTTCAGCTCCCGGGTCAATGACCCCCATCTCGATCAGGTTTTTGTCCAGTTTCCCTGATCCATTGAGCAAATGCTGAGATGGCCCCTTGTTTTGCTTCTGGACGTAAATGTAGCTTCACTGTGCGCACGTTTTGTTGAGCACTCCTTTTGCTTGTAGTTCATTTACCTTTGAAATTGATTTTCTATAACTTGGGAAAAAACATTTTTCAAATATTTTTATTTTTCTAAAATAATTAATTTCTAATTTTCATTTTTTCGTGTGTTTTTTTTTAATTCTGGCCCTCAAGAAAATGTGCGCAGATAAATTTCTTTCCCCACACGTCATATACAGTTTTTACTGTTTTTTGACAAATAAATAAATAAATGAAATGGCTCAGCTTTAGCTCTCCTGCACGATTTGCAATGAGATCACTTGTGAATTTATATACGAGTATTTCAAACGAAAATAAAATTTAATATATTTAAGTAAGAATTCAACTTCTTAGATATTAATTAAGAATTAGTAGGCAAACATTATTTCTACTGTTTGTGCCCATGATCAAGTACAGAATAACGAGTCAAAAGGAAAAATATTTCTCTGACAACCTCAACTGTGCTGCGCTCTCGTGAAAAAACGAGCAACTTTCTCATAAGCCTTTTCTCATCCATAATCTAGCTTCTGGGAATCGAGAATTGTGGGCAGAAGTGAAGAGGGGAGGGGGAACATCGCCGTCTGTGCATGCATCGTTGCTCGTCTCAATCTCGCGGCAGACGCTAGAAGCATTTAAGCATCCAAACAATCAGAGAACAGCTTGTAACAACGCAACGAATTCAATCACAGGAAATCACTTTAAAATTAATACCAAACTTGTTTCGCTCAACGTGTTTCACTTACTTGGAAGATTATCAATACAATATTTAAGGTTCTTTGATTAATACTTTACGTGGGAATGCTCAGCAGCGTCCCCTGTAAGGGACAACAACTTGTTTCGCTGAAGAACCGGCAAAGAATTTCTACCTTAACAAATGCGAGGGACAAGTGAGCCATGATGACCCTAGTTGCGTCGCAGATCGACTCAACTCTCGGTGGAGGGTTCGATTCCCGACCCGCGCATGAAAATTTGTTCCTTGCCTTTCGTGTGATGTATGAAGTAATCCCTCGCCATCTACTGAGCCTAAATCCGATGAGAGTGGAAGAGTGCTAATGTCTTGCGTATGGTTAGAAATATTCTCCATTGGTTATAGAGAGTAGCCGTCTTTGACTTGAAAAGGCCTGAAAAAAGCTAAGTGAGGTCATTGACGCACAGTGTTTACCGCTTTCAATCCGATAATTAGGAATCATTCATTCACCCTATTGGTCACAAACTTTGGATATTGTTAACTCATGTTATACATTCGGGAATAACACTTTAAAAAATAAAATGAAAAAGATAGAACCATTTTTTTCTTCAATAGCACGAAAAAACGGCTCCAAATTTTTCAAAGAAAATTGTCATTTCGGACGAGGTTTTACTATTCTTTAATTTCTTAAAATTATATTTCCATTCTAGGAAACCGAAAAATTGATAATATGCCAAAAAATGTACTTTGGTCGGCGATAGATGGCAGCTGTCAAGAGAATGTGGCAAGTCCGAATAGCTAGCCGAGACCAAAGGAAATAGAAAACGAATACAGGGAAGTCTGTGCCATTCTGTAGCACCACTATAGTTTTATTTTCTATTAGAATATTCTCAGAATCAGTGCTACCAGTGTTATTGTTATGATCGTTATTAAGGGATTTATAATTGTTAATTAATATTATAAATATATAACTATTTCTATTGAATTAATAATATATTTGAGGCGTCTTCCGGCTTATTGTAAAACTTTACAATAAACCGTATGAAACTGTATGCTTTTGTTAGAGGCATACAATACATATCGTATTGTAAATTTTATATATACCAAATAATTAACACCAAATATTATTTTATGCAATAATTTGTTGTTTTTCTTAATAAATAACACTCATTTATCACAATTATTGTTTTTGGTATTGAATAAACAATCGTTTCTTTGTTGGCGCACTCAATGCGCCGCGCGAGTTATTACGTGTCAGAAAGAGACGCGGGTAATTAAAAGTTAAGTGAAATTATTAAACAATATGAAGTGAAAAAACATGTATAAGAAAGAATAACTAGAATGTCTTTTAATAATAAGTCAAGAGGGAGAAGAAACTTGGGAAGACGTCTAAGAAGGTCGAGTGAGCAATTCTAAGGGCAGGAACAGATTATGAGGTCTCGTAATTCTGATGATGATGATGATGATGATTTTAGAGTCAACTTAAGATGGAGTTCCCCATGCCTCCCGCTCAGCTTGCGGTGTCTTTCTCAACTTGCACCGCCAAAGGTGGCGCGGAGCATCAACTGATCGCATTGAAGTGTCTCGGAACGAGAGGTCCTGACGGTGGCAGGGGTTTCGACACTAGCTTGTCACCTAGGTTGAATTCAATCACTGTCTGGAGGAGAATTCTAGAGGCCGGTTGGTCTGATCGGTAGTTTTCCGTGATTTCTCCAATCAACACCAGTCGAATGCCGGAGCAGTACCCTAACAAACGGGTCACGGACCGCGCGCGATCTTTCCTACTTCTTCCTTTTCCTAGCCTCACCCCTTACTTACACACCCACGTGCACTACACTATCGTGCATGTCGGGAGGTAAGAGTTTGTCTCGGCTTGGGGTAGTGCCCATCTGGTGGAAGATACCAGGTTGAGGAGAAATTCCCGTAAGACAAGGTAGGTCGGCGCCGGATATGGCCATCCAGCGGGGGACAATCACCGCCTCTTCCCTCGATAAAAGCATATACTACACTTACGGAACTTATTACCTTAGCAGTTTCCTCGCACGGAATCACTAATCAATCAATCAACCATTTTCTTAACTTGGAAGCAGAAGTGCTCTGGTCCTCATCTGGACCTGCTAATTTGGATGGCGGCTTCGCCTGCGTGCTGGCGAGGACGGTGCAGTGAGATGTTGCAGAGCTCTCGCCGTCGCGGCGCCTGGGCTTTGCCAGGGACGCCTTCCCCTCCGTGTTCGCGCACGTCGTCGGCTGAACTTTCTCGTATATGACCCGAGAAAAGATGTCAGCTGGGTGGCATTGAACTACGCCGTGCACCCGTCCTCCGCCCCATTCCGAAGGAAAGGCTCGTTGCTCCAGCACTTGCGACGAATGACCGAATGAAGTGGCTCCGTGCGTAGCGCGCTGGATTTTCAATCAAGAGGTCCGGGTTCGATGCCCGGGCCGGCCATCCTGTCCGGGGTTTTCGTGGTTTCCCTGGTCGTATGGCGAATGCTGGAATGGTTAAAAAATCCCACAAACACCTCCCACTACCCCACCTACCGCCTCCTACCATCATCCCAGTCCTCTCACCTCTCATCATCAATCTATCACTTCAATAATAATAATAATAATAATAATAATAATAATAATAATAATAATAATAATAAATTCGCATCATGGATCGAAAAACCAGAAAAATGCTAACAATGCATCATCTTTTCCACCCTCGAGCTGATGTACATAGACTTTGTGTCAGGAAGGAGAAAGAGGCCTCAGACAAATGAGGCCTCCTGGTACAACGAAATAGTCGGGATGGGAAAGTATGTGGTCAGCCATCAAGATGATCCTCTAATGAGGCAGGTCATGAAATCTGACCGAAGAATGGGAAACAAAGGCATTGTTAGTGTAGCAAGAACCGTTGCAAAGAAAACTATGCAAGAAACGCAGAATGACAGAGACACTGAACTTCTGATGTTAACATGAAATTTGAGACCCAAAAAATGTTAAAGAAGTTGTGGAGAGACAAACCACTCCACGGACAATATTTGAAACGAATGGACAGAGCACAGATCAATAAAGATCATTCATTTATGTGGCTTAAAAGGGGAAGAATGAAGCCAGAATCGGAAGCACTTGTAATAGCTGCCCAAGATCAGGCGTTGAGAACATGACATTATGATAAAGCGGTTCTCAAAATTTCCGAAGATGATAAATGCCGCATTTACCAGAAATATGTAGAAACCATTGATCATATTGTCTCAGCTTGTCCAATCCTAGCAAAGACCGAATACTTGAAAAGACACGACAGGGTGTGTAGCTACCTCCACTGGCAGATCTGTACCGCCTTCGAAGTTCCAAACACATGCCCCAAGTGGTACGAACACTCACCAGAACCGGTGACGTCGGCTTGGATTGTGTACGATATTGTACGACCAACAAATTCAAACGGATCGCACGATAGCGGCAAACAAACCGGATATAGTTATCCGGGATTTGTAGAACAAATCGTGTTTACTTGTCGATGTTACTTTACCTTGCGATCAAAACGTCGTTACCAAGGAGGCAGAGAAACGTCTTAAATATAGGAGTTTGGAAATCGAGATCAGCCAAATGTGGGGCGTAAAAGCACGTGTCGTCCCGATAGTTATCGGAGCTCTGGGATTTGTGTAAGAACTTGTCTAAACTCCCAGGTAATTAAAAAGAATGGGAAGTGCAAGAAATCGCTTTATTTGGAACAGCCCACATTTTGTGCAAAGTATTTTAGAGGCACCGACAGCCCTTAGATCTGCTCCTTAGGTGGCTGGTTGCAACGTGGAGTAGATTTTATTTTGAGACGACTCATAACATTTTTAGTCGTGATGTAGGGGGATATTATTAATAATAATAATAATAATAATAATAATAATAATAATTCACAGCGGGGACAAAGTTGCTTGCATCCGTGGTCTATCACACGTGCCCCCTGGGTAACGCTAAATGAGCAACAGTGATTCGCCATCTACGCGCTTGACCATTATGAAGTGCTGAGGGAAACTGCACTCTACTGATCAGCGCGTCACCAAATGGCTATCATACTAAGGGTGGGTATTGAAAAACGAACAACAAACTTGCTACGAATGATGCGCGTGCAGCCTGTTGAGGGTCTTCCCTGGCCTCGTAAGACCTAATGCGAAATTCCTCGTGCAGAGCGATCGGAATTACAAAGACGACTCGACCCGCCCTCGTATTAGATACTTTTGTGTTAGGATAGTTAAAATTTATATTTATTGAATTATATAATTGATATTAAATTATTATTTTTGTGATTAATTAGTTGCAAGTATTTTTACATATTCTGCAAGATTTCATGGTTGCTTGAGGTGAAAGAAAGCAAAGATGTTTGCTGATTTGTTGTTAGTTTCACTGAGGTGGATGGCCATAGTTTATGGAGGAGCCGTAATGACTTAAATGTATAGCATGTGGGGAATTATTTACGAAACTATTACTACTACAACAGGGCATATTTTATCGTATAATTTCTAACTTCCTCGCAATATCGTACTACTAAATGAACCGACCAAATTGTTTTCAACCACTAAACATTTTTCAGCACGAAGACTCGAACTCAAGTCCTCCTCCAAGTTACCGCCGTGCGCGTTACCTCTACTCCACAGAACCGGTCTGATGCTCCATCTCAGGCCGACGCTTAAAAATCTAATTGTCTAACCCTAATATTTTCAAGCGACCAAAGATGGTCACACACAACAACAATATGGGAACCAAGAATTGGCTGGCGACACCTTGGAAGGCAACACAAATAATTCTCGGACAGCTTCAGGGAGGCAGTCGGCAACAAGTGGACGAGGCTGGCCCAAGACAAGTCAACGTGGGGGTCATAACTAACATGAATATCTTCCTGTTCCTGCAAAAATAGACAAAGAATAACAACGAAGTGAAAAGTGTATAACCAAACAGATAAAAAAAGTGACGAAACATTGAAAAACAATGTGATTAACAGTAGTATGAATATCAAACAAAAGGCATAACTATATGTATCAATGTATAATCAGTTAAATTAGCTATACAAATGAAAATTGTCATAAACAAGCCTAGTGAGAATAGTGAACTAAGTCAGTTAACTAATGAAGTTGAACCTAACCACAAGTATATTACCAGGCAGCGAACTAGCTATGTGCAAGGTCACAAGTAGCTGACAACACAAATCTTCCCCGAGAAATCAGGAGGCCTTAGCCCTACATGGGATTGTATAGGCTAATAATAATAATAATAACAACAATAATAATAATAACAATAATAATAATAATAACAATAATATTTCCAACACGCAGACACACAGTGAGCATTCCCGTTTCGAAATTCTGCGCGATCACTGCAACGTTAGGTGTTATTTTTGAACTATAATTCTATCTTCTAAAACGAGTTGCATAGTGCGGTCTTGGAGTAAAGTTCCGAGAGGCGTGACAATCACTTTGCATTAACTCTTCCATTCACGCGGGTGAGTCACGGTTTATGGCTAGCGGCAATCAGCACTCTCACCTGAGGAATTTTAGTCCGTTTGTATCAGTATTCATTGAAGTTACGAGTATTACTGTTCTTCTCACTGGTATTATTACTGTTTTAGTAACTAATCATTGCTCAGCATTGATTCAGAACAAATTGTTCAGATCCTAACCCTGCAAGTGAACCTTGAAGGACGGCCAAAAAACTGCGTAGCAAATAAAATAGCACGCCGAACAACCATTAAGGCAAACAGTAATCAACCGTTATCAGCTACAGTAAAAAAGTTGGAGGCGCTTACAAGGAACATCGGCTTCACAAAGTGTTCGCTTCATAACTCTGCGAGTTTATCTCTTTTGCAAATTCTATAAAGCATTCTTCATTTTGGTAATTCAACGTACTTCACCATGTGCACTCGGTCACGATGCTTCGGCAAATTTGTAAGAACTCTTTGCTCATCACCTCATTTTCTGTGCACTTAACCTTATGGGATTAAGTGCACAGAATTGTTATTTTCATTTGTGGGTGAAAGCTCTCCATCGTAGCTGTACATATGTTGCAATTTCTTTATTCAAAAGCATGACAATATGTGTATCTATAATTATTCAATAAATGCATTTTAAACAAGTAAGACGGAACTTAACATGGGTGAAACGAAGTGGATTCGTTCTTGATCTGTAATGGAATATGTATTACGATATATGATTCGAAAGCAATTCAGCTTTCTGGTTCTTTTGGTTGACGTCCTTACCTTCTTGTTTTAAACATTTCTCTACATTCAAGAACGTGCTGTCAGTGGAACTGCGAGATTAATGCGTGGTTCTTTTTGCTGAAACTTGATGACATTTGCTTGGCTAGTAGAATTAGGCAGGGGATTTTCTTTGTTTTTTCACCTTTTCACGTAATATCGTCATGTAAAGGTGGACAGGACAATCACTCATTTCTGTGAAACATAGTTTCCTTTTGACGCTTTCCCACTACACAAGCCGCCAATCTCCTGAAAAGCTCTAGAAATAAATAATACTAAGTTTTTTCTCACTCATTTTTCTTTCAGAAAATGTTAATGAAATTTCGAAATCGAATGATAAAATATATCTAGTTATGTAATTGTCAACATCCTGTCACTTCAATGAAGAGGGAATTGGGTCGTAAATATGTTACGCAACAGTAAATACATCCAACATGTGACCTTGATGCCGAGTATCCTGAGTTTTGATGCATTTATTGTTGCAGAACATATTTCCAATTTAATTTCCTCTCTAATAAGATGACAGGGTGGACCAGGATTAGGTGGCTCAAGACATCAAGTGATGTCACTACAGTGCCTCTGACCAAGCGAATGCCGGAGCAGTACCCTAACAGACGGGCCTCGGATCGCACGCGATCTTTCCTTTCTTTTTTTCTTGTCCTATCCTCATCCCTTACTTACACACACTTACTTGCGCTGCATCACCACACTTGTCAGGAGGTCAGCGCTGGATACATCCAGCACGTTATTCGGCTTGTGCTGATACCTTTCTTGCAACGCGAGGGGGTGCACTGTTCCAGCAGGACGATGCCCGCCCTTACACTTCCCGCGCTACGCAACTCGTTCTCCGCGATGTTCGTCTACTGCCCTGGCCGGTTTTGCCCCCCGATCGAGCATGTGTGGGACATGATGGGCCAACGCCTGGCCCGTGCTGCGACTCCCCCAACTGCACTGCCTCAGGGCTTGTCGTACTGCCCGCGGCGGGTTCGCGCAGTACTGATGTAGCGTTTACGGTCCATGGTTCTCGCTGCTGCTGGACGTGCGAGACTCACATGTCTCTTTATGTGTAATCATCGTGTGTAGTGTTATGTCTGTATGTGCTGTATCTGTACGGAAGAATAAATTGTACAATGCAATAGGGGTGTTGTAAATACTTTTTTCCGCCAGTGTAGTTTTTCAAATAATCGTTCTCTATATTCTTACGGAAGAAAGTCAATTCCTTCCTGTATGGGTCGATAACGGATAATAAGTCAAGCCGTGTGTAGCTCATTTGCCGATGCAAATAGTTTTTATTACATGGGAGCGAATATTTTCTAAGATCAAATCATGCCAAAAATGCTCATTTCTACCTGCCAACTTAAAATATGCTAAGATTTAAGGTAGGGATCCCAGAGCTTAAGAAAATGTACACAGATTAGAATTGAACGCAGTGTTTTTAACATCTGTTGACGTAAAATAAATAAAAATTCTCTCTTAGCGGCATGTTTATTAACTTGTTCGCAGAAGTGTTTTGATCTTCGTCTGGAAATATTTGTCTCGATGAAGGCGACGGTTTTGCTCGTCAGTCGCCAATGAATAATGTTGGGCCTTGGCAAACGCAATGTGATAGTTTAATCGATCAAAGGTTTATTCTCGATCGTAGAGATCGTCATAAGCGAAGTTTCCAGTTCGTGAAAACTAGAAATCTGTAAGAATCATTTATTTCCGTACTTTATGATGGCTTCCCGGAATGCGGCTTGGTGGAGATGCTCATTGGAAGCATGAGAAGTCTTCCATGAACATCACTCGCTCGATGTGCATGATCCGTTTCGGGGGCTACGCTGTGTACTTTCTCTCTGTTAGAGAACATCTGAGATACATTCAACGGGCAGAGTGGTAGAGCGGGATATCCTTCATTGTTGATTACTCTTTTCCGTTTTATTATTGAAGAGTCACTCTTTTTGTGATTTGCTTTCGACCAGCGCACTTCATTTTATTTATAAATATAACTTTTTTCAAGGGAATTCACACGAATACGACTATTTTCTTCATTATTCTTTTTCTTGACATACTTGCGTCCCGGTGTTGAAAGTCATTACGCTTTTGCCGGTGAAAGAACTCCACTCATGTACTAAAGACCAATATCGTTTCAGACTTCAACCACTTGGGACCGACATTCATCATGAAGATTGTTATCTCCTCCTTATTTGATAGTTTAATGAATCTAGTTGCAACGATTTCTTTGTGTTTAGTCTTGTATTATTTTGGGTATTGTGTTTGCATTCGTTGTGTTTCTAGTACAGGCTGTTCAGCGTAGTGCGAAATTGAAAGAGTTGACTGTATGGAAAGGTGATTTCGCACGTTCAGCTGAAACCCTAAGATAGTTCTGAAGGGCGGTGACAACGGAATGTAGGTTATGGAATTCTTCGTAAAACGTTCACACACAGATACTCACACGTACATGAGATTAAAATGAAGGAACATTTATTGGCATTCGTTGCATCACGGCTCCTGCAATAGAAAACATATGTCACTTTACAAAGATCTTGATAGTGAAGTTTTGACAACGTCGAATTGGCAGATTGATACACCTCGCAGAGCACGCCTGTTCCCGGACACGCATAACAGGAAATACGCCACTGATCAGCACAGAGGAGTCAGATCCTGACGGAGCAGTACGCGGACAAACGGGCCACCGTCCGTGCGCGATTCCTTTCTCTTTGTGTGCTCTATCCTACCCTTCACTTACACTCACTCATATTAAATGCACTACACTACCCACACATGCTGGGAGACCATTCGGGAGCTTAGAGCTTGTCCCGGCTGAAGCGGTGCACCGCAGGTGAGAGATACGTCCTGACAGGGGAATCTCTTCGTGGTTGTCGTCCCCTGTCAGTAGCATTTAGATTACATTTTATATCATTTTCTCGTTTTTTATTTTTTCAAAATAATTTTGTACATGCTCTTCGTAATAAATCAGTATATTTGTTTTATTTCACAAATTCATAGTGAATTTCGTTGAACATGATAGTGACTTTACAATGGAGCTCCTGAAGCTTTTTGCTAATCAGCAAAATTGTCCATCCCCAGCGCGTCACAGCCATGGATATTTGAACCACCCAATGCAGAAAAGGTACATGTTCACATTTAGGCTATTTTAATGTTATAATTGGTATGCCTTCCTTTTAACTTTATCTTTAACTATGCAAAAAGTTAACTTCTTTACTTTTGTTCTTCTTGCTGGAAACGTGAATTAAAACAACGTAATGCAGAAAGGAGGCATGTTGCAAAGATGTAACGTTCTTGCATTGCTTGAGGTTGGCAGCCATGTGAAATTTCTAAAGGCTCTGTTGTGTGCTGTATTTTATTGTGTGTTCTTGAGTTTTAATGTTCTTTAGTACAGTTTTGTAAATATTTTGTATGCAGAAAGGGCGTTATTTTTGTATAAAACATGAAGAAAGAGGAAGAAAATATCATGCAAGAAGAAGCTGTATTCAGAACTTAAGAAACGGAATGTTATAAAGAAACGATTAGGTTACGTGGACAAAGGCTTGTGAAATTTAAGAGCTCCAAAAAGAAACGCAGGCGAAGATTGTAAATTCATTAACAATATGCTCTGTAGATTCATACACCCGATGCGCCATGTAAGCTAGGATTATGCAACGATGTTGCACCGAGCAAGGCAGCGACGGTGTTGCACTGAGGAAGAACGTATAAGAACGCTACTCAGCGACAGCCGTGAAGCCGTGAAGCATGTTCTAAGATTGTAAATGTCGTTTGAAATGTTTTTAGACTCCAAATCTTAAACCAGATGAGATTTTATGTTATGTCAATAATTTGTACACAAAAGATATTCAGGAAACTTGCAAGTCCTAATGATTCTAGAGATGAAATGATTCTAGTTATGAACTACAAAACTTTTGAATAAAAAAAATACTATTTCAAACAACAATTGTTTGACTTCATTCGCACATAATTATTTTAAACTACGTATTGACATGAGGATAAAATCATATTTGTGATGTAAGCCTTGTCAGACATGATGAAAAAGTATCATGAGGTACCCCTTAAATGCAAAAAGGGTACATTTCTCAAAATTGTTTTTGTAATATCAACTGTGATAAACATAATTCAATGTATGTTGTAGTATATTAAGTTAATTCAGACACTGCAAATGTATCAGCAAAAAATGTTACAAAATAAAATATTGATAAGTCTTCTTGCAAATCGTTTTTTCTACCTCCTGTAAAGTTGTGAAAATGTATCATGTACCTTTTCTGCATTGGGCGATTCATTGAATCCTTCTGCCTGTGCAGATCTCGAGATTTGAAGTAAGGACTTGCCCACGTGAGTGCACGGTGTCGATTTCCTGTGCAAATATGCTGGAGCGAATGTGTCCCCTCTGCCACTCAGAGTGCGAAATCGAATTGTGCGCAGCGTACTCTGCCGCATTGCACCGCCAGATGTTACAATAGCACCACAATTATTAGCGGCCCGGTGGGACTTTACTTTCCCGTATACATACGTATACGTATACGGAGTAATATACGTAGCTCAGGGAAAATTATGTAATGCTGCTGAAAATAGATTTCGAAATTTCAATGGAAATACACATTTTGAGGTTCCCTGATACCGAAAAAGTAGTTCGTAGTAAGTAGAAAACGTCCATCCGTTCTCTTGTCCATCCGTCCATCCGTCTGTCTGTCCATCCGTTCCCTTGTCCGTCCGTCTGTGAACACCACTAGCACCTAAACCATGCTTAAGACTTTTTCCAAATTGAAGAAACCGCTGTCCATCTGACTCGAGTCGAAGCTTTAAGATTTTGAAAAACATTCTTTAAAATTTGGGGGTATTGTACATAAACCCTCTCGGACATTTTCAAAATTTTCTCAAAAACGGCTCGAAATTATTTCTTTAAATTTCTTGTAAGAATAGGGTAAAATACGCTTATTAAGGTGGCGTAGATCCGAATTTTACGGTTAACTCAGAATTTTCACAAATTGTAAAAGTTTGAATTTTTTCAGCCTCTTCCTACAATTACAAAATTGGAGTAGATAGTTTTCCTTCAAATGACATTTGTTCTCCGTTGTGAGTTATTTCATTAAGTACCCCTTTTGAAAATTTGAATAGTTTTCTCCCAATATTGCGTGCAATATGTGCAATTTTTAAAAAATTACAAAAACAAGATTTTCTCAAAAATGGCTCCAAATTGCTTCTTTAAACTTTTGTTAGACATAGTGTTAAATGTACTCTATGAGATGACATAAACATCAGTATGCTCTATCCTTTTGTTTGTTTTTTCAAAAATTACAAAAATGTAATTTGTTTGGCTAGTGTCTCTCGTCGTTAATATTTACGTTAGCGGCGATTTGTTCACATTATTATATGTATGAGTACATGTCTTTTAAGTAATGTCATATAAAGTTTCTCGAAAGCTCAACAGTTTTCTGTGAATTTTGTGAATTTCGTGAATTCTGTGAATTTCTGTGAAAAATCCCTACACTGAAAAATACTTGTATCATTTTTACAAACATATTTTAAATGTTCAGATCCATATGAACATTTCAGTAGTTTGGGAAAAGAGGCCATTGCATATTTTTGGAGCGGTGAGAATGGACTAGTTCTTCGTTACGTTGCGCTGCTGGCAATTCAGTTCAATGATACCTTATTTCGCGCAGCGAGGCACAGGCCACCAGGCCCACTCTTCCGCCTGACCATGTCAATTTCTCTACGGTACTTTTGCCTTCAGGCACCGAAAGAAGGTATCACTAGGGAAACGAAAGAGGTGATAAGAAATCTGCTCGAAGATATCTTTTAGGCTTGAAGATCTTTCTCCCACGCAGTAAACCTTCAACGTGGGACATCCAGCTCTACTTCCCCTCTGAAGGACGGAATTGGATGACTTTTCCGCCCTTAAAATCCCACGGCTTCGATCGGATTTGTATCCTTAAAATTGGATATAAGAGTCGGATACGCTAACAGTTGCACTACTGAACCTGCGCTGCTGGCCACCTCGTTCAGCCAAGGAAAGAACAATAGATGCGCTGCTCCCACAAAGCAGAACGATCCCGGAGGCCCCGAACTGTCCCCTTCGCTGAGCCTTGTCGCCCGTTGGTACTTAACCCACATGGCGTGGCACCGCCCGATTGTGATCGCGGGGCGGGGGCGGTGCCGGCGACCACGCCCTTCGAACCTCCACCCCCTCCCCCCGCCCCCAGCCCCGCCCCTGGCCCCGCCCCCGCTGCTGCCAATCGTGGTGCAAGCGGCCCTGGCCCATTAACGCAGCTAATGCAGCTAGCGGGTAAGAGGCAACTTCGTCAAGCCACGTGTCCCGAGCATAGAACCCTGATCAGGTTTCGCTGGCCTATTCAACGTTCAAGTTCAATACAGATTTTAACTTTCTCGTTTACGTTGCGTAAATAAATTGTAATTGCAATGGATCCGATGCATTCCATTGAAAGAATTGCAATAGAATAATTGTAATTGTATGATAATGCTTATCTTGCAAGTTTACGTTACCAAAAAAGGATTTCCTTCATTTATCGTGATCTGAACTGTCAATTTATCTATTCATCCTTCCGTTAGTAGATCTTCTTCTTATTAATATATTTTTGTTAATGTCTTACTCCACTCTATCCATTCAAAGTGTGACCCTGAAATTTTAAATGGAATTGTGGTGTTATTTTGTCCCAAACGAAATAATGACTGAATCATGAACGTCACGATCTGATTGCTTCAGGATCGTCTCTAACTAGTGATTTCACAAGGCCTCGCCGTTAGTGAAGCAAGCCTTCCTTCAAAATACAGTGTTTCAGAATTAATGTTACACGTTTCTAGAGCATGTAGGGGGATAAAAAATGATCACTAAAGCGGTAGATCCGGTAAAAATGCCTTAAAATATGCCATCTAATATGCACAATAAATCTTGAAAATATGCAATATAAAGTTTACAAGGTAATAAAAGTTTATTATTAAAATGCAATGCCAAATACTTGTAGAAAAATTTGAATTGTGTTACGATGGTATTGCCTCTTTGAAGCGTGAACAAAAGAATCATTGGTAGAAAAATATTTTAGAAAATATTGTTTTTAATTCCACTTAATATTAACCATGAATTGGAACGATGTCATTTATTCATGACCTACTATTTGAGAATGGGAAGAAATTTTAAGAAAAAAGTGAAATAATTTCATTGAAAAAAGGAAGTTCTAAATTTAGGTAAAAAAATATTAAAATTTATGACCACAAGCATTTTTAAATTTGTTTCTGAAAACCTGGTTCCTCTGTTAAGGTATTTTTATACATTGCGCATATCCGTGAACATGCGGTGTTACTACCTGATTTTATATCTTTCTTTGGTAAGTCCTGCTGATAACTAGCGAGCTCGTTGCATTGATGCCCACGCTTAAGCTGTCGGTTAGTGGAAAACGATTCCTAACAGATAAGGAAACTAGAGTCTATCACGGGTTTATATTTCATTCGAGTCCGCGACACTATAGAGCGATATTTCTAACTCTGCCCCTGAAGCCCCTATGGCCACGATGGAATATCACACGGCATTTCGCGTCTTTCACAGTCTTTCCGGTAGAAGTCGAGTGATCGCAAGCACCGCTTGATACGGTCGCGATCATGCGAAATCTAGCGGCACGACTGAGAGAGATGCGAAATATACGTGACATTTTCCATCGCGAAGACGAGCCTTGAGGGGCAAAGTTAGAAAAACCGCAATATAGGGAGTTTTTGCATGGCGTAGCAGATAGCACTCTCGACCTTCTGCGCATGCGCAGATGCATTTAAGTGATGCGAAACTTGAACTGCGGATGTGCTGAAGATCGATAGTGCTTTCGATTGCTTTAACGTTCTAGGGTGCAAAAACTCCCAACTGAGGGCGGCAACACATGCCCCCTCACTCTAAATTCAGTCTTACCATTGGTCGCGCACGTGGTACAAGCGAAATGCACAATATCTTCATCCGTTGGCAACGCTTTTGCGGATTAAAGGATTTTCACTTCTTTATGATGACTGGTGAGCTGTTTCATGAAACACCATAGAAGCTATAAATTTTCCATTTTCAAGAAGTTTGATTTTAATAAATATTTTCTTTCCCACTTATTTCTCCAAAAATTGTGCTGATTATGCAGAAATATGCAGTAATGTAAAAATATGGCAAAGTATGTAAGATAAAATTTGTTAGGAATGTTCTAACGAATGGGTAAATTCGTAAACCCAATATGTGATCATTTTCTAAGTAACAATTAGCAAAAATATGCATTTACATGCAAATCCGGCTTTAATGATCACTTTTTGCCAAAACCTACAATGGGAAATTTCGTATGTGGAGTTACACATGTCATATTGGCCCCTTGGATGTTAGGCAACATCGTATACATGAGTGTTAGGTAGGTACATGAAATCTCCTTGATTGTGTCGACACATGACATGCAGAACACGTGTGCACAAAGAGTTGCCTATCAATCAGGAGCAAATGTCACGTGTACCTCCGTTATATGAAATTCACCTCTATAGTCGTCATTTTAGAACTATCTCCATGCCCTACATGATCGTAAAAATGAATCTGAGACTTCATGTACACTTGCCTTAGGCGGTCATAGTTCCGGGAAAAATAGCGGTCATAGCTCCGTAAAGGTGGCGGCTAGTTAAAGGCTTGCACATCTGGTATAATTTTGCTCTTGGCAATGAAGTTAGGAATGTCCATATTAAAACCTTTTTATTTACTCTTAAAGTAATAAATACAATAAATATTTTCATTTTTTAAAAATTGTATACAAAATTATTTAAATGTATTTTTGCATAATTACTTTCTTTTTTTATGCCAGTGATTGTTTCTTCCCTCCCTATAACTGATTCCCAACTAAACTTAAAGTTGTTAATCTACCTCTGAATAAACTTAAGAACCTGCATGAAAATAATTAATTTTGTTCTGAAACAAATGAATTTCCTTTTAATCAAAGCAACCCTAGATAATAAAACCTCCCCATTATTCTTTTTCTACAAAAAAGTCACTCATGTTTGATACTTTTAATGCGAGCTATTGCTAAAAGCTCTTGTGTGAAACGGTATACTATTGAAAACTGAAGTACGTCGTAAAGATAGTAGTACGTTTGAAATCTTCATGCAGGTAGGTGTCAGAAACATTTTTGAAGTCTTTACCGTGACAAGAATCTGTGCTGCGAATGTTTGAGGACCAAAGGTCTTTAGAAGTGTTTGAGTTAATAATATCAAAGTGAAACTTGGTTTTTCACTCTTATTCATTCTCTTATTTTTCATTGATAATACTCCAGTTGCCACAAGACTTGTTTTATTCGGCTATTAAAAATTGCTAATCCAAACATGAACTAAATAACGCATACAAAAAATTAAAACACAAGAAAGCCTCAGGACCTGACAATATTAGTACTGAACTTTTCAAACATGGAGGAAAGAATGCTTATACTTGTTAATAAATTTTGGACAAAAATAAAAATCCCTGAAGAGTAGAAATTAGCCAAAGTTAAACCGTTGTTTAACAGGTTGAACGCCATGAGGGTCAAAAGTGGTACTCAACAGATCTGGTTTCGTAACGTGTGAGGGTCGTATGTGACCATCATTGACTTTTTGTTTTTGCCATGAATGTTATCTCTTGCGTCTGTTGCATCCTTTTGCAATACTTTGTGAATTTTAGTTCTTCAGTAAACGTAGACATCCTAAACGAAACATATTAGCAAGATTTTTCATTCTTGAATGCCAGATGTTGGTTTAGCCGTGATCGCTAAGTCATTGTACATTCCTGGCCAAGGTGTATACCGTATATGACTTGGGTCGGTTCGAATCTTCATCTAAAACCGTGCTTAGCTGCTGCTTTTTTGGCATTCCACCCCACCAACAGGCCTGAATATGTATTACATTATATAATTATATGGAATATAGTAAAAAATATGTCTACGTCAACTCGAAAAATTGTAGAAAAAATTGTTTCAAAAGATGAGGATACAGAAGTGAATAGTCCGGCAACATTGGCTTGTCGCTTCAACCAATACTTTTCGATAATTCTTGTTGATCTAACGGTCTAACTCTAAGGCACAATAACATGACCTGCTGAGATGTAACAGCAACCGTTGCCGCCGCGCCCTCTCTTACCGTGATGCAACCGCGAGGTCCTAAAGCTCGAGTTCCGATGGATGTGGATTTTCGATCCCAGCTGTACTTGAGGTTTTACTTTTTGGCGTGAGAAGGTGTGTCTTCATGATGGAATACCTCACGGTATTTCACATCTTTCTCGGTCGTGCCACTAGATCTCGCACGGTCGCGACCGTATTGAGCAGTGCGAAATACAGTGAGATATTCCATCGTGAAGACAGGTCCCCACTTGTCAAGAAATAAAACCTCAAGTATATATAGCAAGGTCGAATGCAGCCGCTGTCTACAGGACAACTGTAGTGTAAGCTGCTCTAATCGCAGTTTTCCGTGTTTTCCCCGAACAGTTCCAGGTGAATGCCGGAACAATACCACACATCGAGAGTCCAGTCGAGAGCTTAGAGCTTGCCCCGATTGGGGCGATACCCCGCTGGCTATTCGGAATTGCCACAAACTCTTTCTTGCCAGCTGTCATCTATCACCGCCAAAAGTACATTTTTTTGTCATTTTCTTAATTTTTCGGTTTCCTATTGGTAGAATGGAAACATCAATTTTAGAATATTGAAGAACACAAAAACTTAGTCATAAATAGCAATTTTCTTTTAAAAATTATGTGCCGTTTAAGAGAAAATGGAGTTTTAGCACTACTAAAAATGCGAAACTTGAAGCTCATTTTCACAGAAAATGTTTGAGTTTTCAAAATACTTTATTTGAAGTTATTTGAAGCACTTACACTCACAAATATAATAAAGTTTACAAATTGCTGGTAATGTGCACATTAAAGATGTGAGAGATCTTTCAAAAAAATTACAATTATGTAATTTTTGAAAAAACAAAAAAATAACTCAAAATAAACTTTACGCTATACTAAAGAGGTAATTAGCACTATCCGTTACAAAAGATTGAAGAAAAAAATTGCTGTCATATATGAGAAAATGGCGTTTGAGCGTTTCTGAAAATGCGAAATTTTGAGCTACTTTTCACAGAAAATGGTTGTTTTCGTAGAAACTTTACTTGACATTATTTAAAGCACATGTACTCGTAAATCTAATAATGTGAAAAAATCGCCGCTAATGTGAATATTATCGACGTGAGAAACATGTGAAAAAATTTAAATTTTTGTAATTTTTGAAAACACCAACCTATAGAGTTGTGGTTATTATTTTCTGAATATGGCTCTTGTGTCATCTGATAGAGTACATTTACCACTATCCCTACCAAAAGTTTAAAGAAAAAATGTGGAGCCGTTTTTGAGAAAATCTTGTTTTTGTAATTTTTTAAAATTGCCCATATTGCACGCAATATTTCACGGAAACTACTAAAACTTTGAAAAACATTTACATGGCCTTTATGAAAGAACTCAATATGCAGAACAAATTTTATTTGAAGAAAAAATCTCTATCTTCAATTTTGTAGTTGGAGAAAGACGCCGAAAAAAATTCAAACTTTCACAATTTTAGAAAATTCTGAGTTATCCATGAAAATCGCACCTATGCCATGTTAATAAGTATATTTTACTCTATTCATACAAGAAATTTAAAGAAAAAATTTGGAGCCGTTTTTGAGAAAATTTGGAAAATCCCCGGGGGGCTTCATATAAAGTACCCCCAAATTTTGAAGAACCTTTTTCAAAATCTCAAAGCTTTGACTAGAAGCGAATCGACCGGGGAATATCCATTTTGGAAGAAATCGTACGTATGGTTTAGGCGCTAGCAGTGTTCACAGACGGACAGACGGACGGACGGACAGACGGACGTTTTCCTTTCAATTGGTTTTTCGGTATCAATGACCTAGAAAACAGGGCTTCTGGCTACACCACGTGTTAGGGGATTTTTTTCTTAATTTAGCGACTGGTTTTATCCACTTCTTCGTTTTCACGGTCCGGCAATTAATTTTTTTCGGCCGAAAATTGGCCATTTTTTCGCGCAGCATTACTCGCATATCACTCCGTGTATACGTACGTATACGGGAAAGTAAAAATAATTAACGGCTAAACGTCAGTCCGTCTGCAGTCAACACTAACGCCTGCACCGTTTGGACAATTTTCTCCACAATCGATCTGAACGAACTCAGGGTTTGAAACGGATGTTCTCATTTTCAGAGATACTTAAGAAGAAGCCTCAACAATATTTTCAAAATTTTCTCAAAAATAGCTTGAAATGTTGTCGTTAAACATCCTCGGATAGCGAAAAGAACGCTTAAAGAATGGATTAAGTCCATAGATATAGTATCTTAAGAATACGAGAGTAGGTTTCATTCTCGTTAAAATCCTCGAACTTTTGAAAATTGTAAAAGTTCAATTTTTTCGACCTCTTCCTATGACTACCGTACTGAAGATACGGATTTTCTCCTTAACGAACTGTTTTTTAAAAACAGATCTTGAAATAAGGACAGGTATAATTTTTCGAAAAAATGAATAGTTTTTGTCTAATTTTGCATTAACATAGGTAATTTTTGAACAATTATTTTCTCAAAATATATATATTTTTTTCATTTTTTTCTTTCTATTTACCATAGGATGCAGGGCCATAGCCACGATAATTTCTTGGGAGGGACTTCTAAAATTTAAAAAATGGATTATATAAGAGATTTATTATAATATCATTATTGGGTTTGTTTAAAAGAATTGCTCTTAAAACATGAAACACCAACATGATTTTAAACATTTTTAAAGATTATTTCCACATAACATTATTTCGAAAGTTTAAACACAATATTTAATTTGTTATTTTCTATTCCAATAATCCAAACTACAGGAGGCGTCAACTGCAAAAGCGATTTTCTGATCTTCTTTCCAGCCATAATGTCAATCATTTTGTTCACAGTGATATCCCTATGAATTGAAATAATGGCTAGTCACTGAGTCTGTTATCATGCATTACACTACGTATAAAATTTTTTAATCTCTTCATTATAGAAAATGACCTCACCATACTAGCAGCTGTTACTGGCAAGGTAGCTAAGATAGTAAGTATCTAATATTACGTAAATATACTGGATCGTAGTTCTCTAAGACTTTCAGCTCCTCGAGGTTAGCATCTATGGTGGAAGCTTTTTTACACCATAGTTCAGCTTTTACTGCAGAGAGTGATGTTCTGATATCAAAGTATGGAGCTAAATTTTCCCACTTGTTCATTTCATGGGTGGAAGCGAAGTCTGGAAGAAGTACCTGGAAACTTGGAAGAATGTCTTCATTTGAAGTAAATCTGTCTGTCTGTACTTTTATACATCTCAATATATTTGGATAAATTTAAACTAATAAATAAATAATGAATGAAAAAGAAGATAAGAATTTTGGGGAGGGCTTCAGCCGCTCGAGCCCCTCCCCTGGCTACGTGCCTGATAGGATGGTTAAAATTGTGGTGCTGGTCACATTATTGGTAAACTCTCTGTGTTTTCAAAAATAAAAAAGGAACATTGCTGAAGTACAATATTGATGATAGAGATTTTTTTCATAAAGAAAATCTGCTCTAAAACACCAGATCTTTAAATAACTTCATGATTAATTAAAAAAAAAAAAAAAAAAAAAAAGAGTAGTTTTCACTCATTTCTGCTTGAAGATAGTGCAATTAAAAAAAAATTCAAAAAAAATCTCTCTCTCTCTCTTGGATAGAAGGTTAAAAAACCCTTAACCAGTCTTTAAAAAATGTTACAAAATTTTTCATCATTCAAATGAACACTTAAATGTGAAAAAAGACTAGTTTTCTGAACTTTAAAATTCAAAACTGTTTCATAATCAGAAGTTGGAAAATAAAGAAAGAAAGGCTTAGTATTTATATATTTCAAACAATCTATGTATATGCATGCTTCACAGATAATAAATGAAGTGTGCTTGACTAATGTTAAAGTATGGAAGTTTAAAGTATCATCATAAGTCAAATCACACAATAAATATCGTTATAAATTTGTTGTCAACAAAATTAATTTCAGTTTGCTCTACATTCAGAATATTACCCTCACTTATTTACAAATCAGTGTTTTTCTCAAAACTGACTTACTTTAGAGCTCATATTTTCTTGAAATATAGACTCAATCCAAATTTAATATTATAACTCAATCCAAATTTATCAGATGTTATCATCAATAGATTTTTTAAAAAAATACAAATAAAACTAACACATTATTATATCCAGGACAGATTTGACTAAACAATTAAAATTGATTCACAAGTTCAAATGTCTTTAGTGACTAAACTGAGTATTCAAAATGTAAATAATATTTGTTTTAATAATAGTGCATTAGTTTCCTTTTATATTGTATAATTCTAAATGCCTATGTCATGCATTTTAATCAGCTTCTGAGTGAATGACCCTCACCTTGATTAGGTTTTTCATCAAGATTCTCCTGATCCATTGAGCAAATGTTGAGATGGGTTCCTGCTTTGCTAGGTATTCAAGAAAATAATCCCTTTTCAACAGCCAATGAAGTAAATTTAGATTTCTTCCATTCGATAAGATCTCTCTCAAGCATTTGTTTGACTGGCACAAAGAATGCAACATTGAGGGATTGGCAGAGATATGTTGCAGTATCTGGCAAATACAAAAGTATGCATTTGGCATTTGGGGTTGATTGTTGAACTTTGCTGGCTAGCTAAAGATGTCCCCCCATGCCTAAGTCTAGTTAATTCACATGTTTGGGGGGGTAAGAGAGACATGTAAACATGATGTATTCCCTTCTCTGTAACTAGCAAACTCTGCCAGCCCTAACTGTTCTTTGCCATACAGCTATAGAAACTGAGATGATTTTAAAAGAAAGCTACAACTTTATTTTTGCGACAACTAGAAATCAAACCTGAGATCGCACCAAGGGAAGCTAGCACCCTTCCCATGAAGCTAGCATGCCACCATAGGCCTGCAAATACAAAAGATATGTCATTATCTCTGCATATTCTTAGTGAAGTGGATGGTCACGTTGTACCCAGCTTTTGGTCCCTTCTTCTGTGTGTTGAATGCCTTCTGAAACTACTAATTGAAGGCAGAAGAGTGGAACCAGCCATGAATACTCCTATTGAAGCATGACACTTTGAAATAGCAGTATGCAGAACTTCTTTTTTACAGAACGGGGTTCCTTTAGGTCCCTCTTTCTGTGATTTAGTTCAAATTTTATGTATTAGTTCATCATCATGTGTTACCAGTTTTCAAGATGGACTGAAAATGATCATAATTTTCCAGTTAAAGTCTACCTGAAAAATAAATATTAAGAATTTTGTTTCTATTTTGTTTTCTCTTGATTTGATTTTTTTTATGGTTTTAGAGATCAAATACTTTTAAATGTGTTTTCTTTATTTGTTTGTAAATTACTGGCCAAAATGCGGGTTTTTACTTCCGACATCATAACTCTATAACAAATTGGAGTATTTTGATAATTCTTCTTTTAAATTAATCACAATAGTTTATTCTAGTGAATGAACTAGAATGATAAAGGTACTTAAAAACTAAAGAGTCAGGATTTGATTATTTGATAAAAATAATTGTTTATACATTTATTCTGAACATTCCAGTTCATGTAACTGAAACTTTTAGTGAAACATTAATTATTCTAGATCATTCACTAGAACAAAACATGGGTTTTATGTTGCAAAAAGAATTATATTATTATCTTTTATGGTTTTTGATTTATGATGTTTGATTTGCATGAAAGTGCTGAAAATTCCCCATTCGGGAAAATGCATCTGAAGTTCACTCACTTTAGGCTTGATAGTTGACACTTTAGACCATAAATATCAAATAGAATTCAGGTACAGAAATGTTGTGCCTCCTGTCAGCAAGTGGCACTAACACTAAGCTTGGGCACTAGCATGAGCTTAACTCTCAATGCTGCACCTTTGAAATGTATGTTGTCGTGTTTTAAATGTGATGTTTTCATATGAAAAGAGGACTATTAATCTAAGATGTTTAATTGAGAGTACTTTTTCTTTAATTTGAAACAATCAAAATTTATTTCAATTGAGAAATAACTTATATTTTTTCAGAACGAAAGCATTAATAATCAATCATAAAGAACAAAAGTACGATACAGAACATGATCAAAGAAGTTGAATGACAGTGATTTGAACCTTCCAATTTCATCTTCCAACTTTTGGGTGTCTTTGTGCTTTAGAATCCCTATTTTGAGCCTTCCAGCAGTGATTTTGACATTATGTTGTGAATCTCATGCCTGCATCATGAGATTTCCAAAAAGCTTCATGATTATTACGTTCATTCTGTTGAACTTGGAATTTTGCTTTCTATGTTTTGAACTCATTCTGTGATTTGTGTAATGATTTTGCCTAAATAATTAAGTCTTGACACTTGCTTTATAATTTTCTCATTTGTTACAATTTTAACGTTTCTCATCTCTTTACCTCTTTCTAGATAGAAATACAATAATAAGTGGCTTTATCTTGATACCTATCAAATACTATCTTTCTGCCTGTTTTGGGTCCAGGTCAGTCACTTGTATCATCTACTAGTAGTTCTAATGTCAGCTCCCTTTAACTATTTGTGCTCCAATGACACACATTCCAGTTAAGTACTTTATTTTCTTGATTCTAAGAGAAAGGTTATTTTACTACAAGAATCAGAAATTCAGATTGAATAAAATCACAATCAAAGGAATAAACACGAAAAATCATTAGTATGAAAATATTCCAGTAGGTTTTCTTCTATTCTCTTTCAGAAATACTTCTTACTAGAACAACCCCCATAAAGTGTATTTTCATTTGAGTTATTAAACCTCCTTGCAAAGTTTCTTCCCAGACATATCATTTTAGAATTGAAAATACAATGAACTGTAGAAAAGCTTCACTCAACTTCTAGAAATCTATAAACCGAACTTGTACCAACTGCTTGCATAATGTAAGCCTCTAATTTCTGTCAGGGGATAAGCAGCAAAATAAAACAGTGTGTCTCTATTTATCATAATTATGTTGATATTTCTTTCAGTGAGATATCAGTAGAAGAGAAATGTTTCATCTTATAAGAAATAAAATCAAAGGAATTTCAGGCTTTGTTGATGTTAAATATGAATCATGAACATCTACCTTCCAGAAGTTTGTACAAACTTGTCGAAGTTGCTGTAAAATGTTTCATGGTTCTGAACAACATAGGTTTAATTTTTTGTTGATTAAAAATGTTTATTCATGGAAGTTGTATTTCACGGCTAATACAATTTATGTATTAAATTGTAATGGATTGATTTGATTATCTTTTTGACAAAACTCTCATAAAAAATAAATTTACAATTGAGTATACAAAGAATATTTACATATTCCCTTTAAGGTTTTTTGCTTTTGTTTATGAGGAGGTAAAGGGGGGTATTGGAAAACATAGTGAATGGCAGTTAATAGTAAATAGATTTTATTCACTGAAGTTAATTATACCCAAAACTTCGTTTTCCACCCAGATGCTGCAAGATAGCTCTGAGGATGAGAACCAAACTATCGAAAAGATCTTTAGCCTTAAAATAAATATTTTGATACCAGACAACATCCATCTTTCATTCTTTATTGAAAAAAGGTATCAACAACAGTTATACTAACTATTAATTATACCTCTTGGTTCTTATTGTTGCCTATGAGTAAAAACTTTTCCACTCTTCAATAAAATCTTATTTTGTTCTCTTACACTTATTTTATTATTATTTTTCATGAACGTGATCATGAAGAATTTGTAAACTTTCAGTAAATGTCATAAGGTATCCCTCTCTGATTTTTTAGAAAACGGATATGCTGTAAAATGATTGAAAGTGTAATGTAATTTAATAAGAATTAAGTTTCATTCAAATGCTTTTTAAAACATTTAAGTACTAGCATCACAACTCCAGTTTCTTGCTTTCAATGACTTTAAAAGATGTTTTGTGAGAATTACATGAGTGATAAAAGTTTTGAGACAAACCCCTCTCAAATTCTTCCAATCCTTTAGACCCAGTGATTGATGTGAATTAGTAATTTTTCCCAGAGGTGGCATCCAGGGGGAAAGACGCAGTGCCTCTGACCAGGAGGTCCTAGGGTTCGAGTTCTGACAGTGGCAGGATTTTCAACACAAGTGATATAGCTAGGTGATGGGAATGAGTTGATAAATGACCTTTTTTTTTAAGGTCACATGAACTATGAGGTTATTAGCAACCACTATTTATAACTGCTAGAGCTACCTGCATACTAAATGAAGATGATGTGGTGATGATGAGGGGTGAAAGGATGAACACGAATACAACCATGCAAGAGGTGGAACTCAAACCCGCGATCATTTCGTCCGAGATCACCATGCACTACTGCCTTAGCAATCTCGGCTACCTGGATTGGCGAATGGACATCTTTGTTGGCATGTTAAATGAAGAAAAATATAATAATCTCCACTTACAAAGCATAATCTGAATAAATCCTATCCTATTGAGAAAGTTTTCTTTTCCAATTTCCTTGATTTGAACATTTGAAATAGTGTAAATCAAAAATGAGGCACCAAAATATAGGTAAATTAATTGTGATCCTGGCAGGGACAAATTAATATTTTTCCAGCAGGTGACATCAAACTTATTAGTTGGGAATGCGAAAGCAAAGTGGGGGAAGGAATGATGGAGGAAAATTGAATTATGTACATGTAATCATGGCGTAAATATAATGGTGAAGCGGTGCGCAGGCGCTCGCCACGCCTCCTCTACGCGTGACGTCATCTTGGAGGTTCGCGCTCGGCGAGCGCAGGGCAGGCGTATGTCTTCGCCTGTCTGAGTTACGTTAGGGAGGTTCTGCTAAAACATGGGGCATCTGTATCTTTATCAGTTCGTGCTTCAATGTATAATTCGTCTTTAAAACTCTAAATGTAGCAGGTATTTCTATTTTTACGAAATAAATGGGCCACCTATTTTAGGAACGAAAGGGACCGCAGACAAAGTTATTTTTCAATAAAGTATTTGAAGTAGGAATTACCCATTTTATTGCTGTTTTATTCTATTTTATTGTCTTATTTATGTTTCGAGCTGAAGCAAAGAAAAAAGAACTGACATATCTCGTCCTACATGTGTTTAATTGCAGTTGGACTGATGTAAGGTAATGTCTGACCAGAAATCTAGTTCCTTCACCCTGAATTTGTTAGATGCATTAGGGATTGTTAATAATGTTAAATAATTTCTCAATAAATACTACTATTATTTTGCATTCTTATCATTGTCATTAATTTCTTCAGTTGTTCTTCTAATTGCACTTTCTCTAAACAGTTCAGAATATTTTCTTTTCCATATTCTAATTTCATCACGTAACTTATTTATTGTTTGTGTTAAATCAATTTGAAGACTATCTCCACAAACTGCGTTTTCATTAATTGACTCTGGAACACTACCCGTCACATCCATTATTGCTTGTGATAACAGCACATCCACTAATTTGTGCATATTCCTTCAAACTAGTCAAATGGTTCGACTAGGATTTATTTTTTCGAAACCAATAGGCAACTTCTCGGTAGGCACTGCGTCAGGTTTTAAGTTTCGGCTTTTCTGTGGTGTGTAATTTAACAATACCTGACCACAATGGTATTGCAAAGCTATCCTAAGCAAAGGGGATAGAACAAATGCGCGCTGAAAATAATTACAATTAACGTCACTACAATAAAATAATTTACGAAAACAAAAGACACCTTAACTAGTTAACACCGTTCTTTACATTGATCTTATCCTTTCTTCTACAAAAATGTATCCACGCTTCACATAAATTGGCATCTTTCGGGAAAGAAAAATACTTAATGTCTGTTCCCTTCGTTTTCTTGTTCCAGTTTGTGCAACCAAAAATAGCGCACGACGGCATTGTTTATTTTATTTCAATATCAATTCACGATCTGTTCACCTTTCTGCCACTAAAAAATCTACTAGAAAACTACTAATACAAAGCAAATCGCGATTACAAAAATTCGGCGTGTACGCAACGAGCCATACAATCTCACTAGGCGCCAAGCAGGCGAGCATCCATCGTGACGTCATGCGCAGAAGAGAACGAAATTTCGTTCGGGATCCGTCTCACCTTTATTCTTACACCATGCATGTAATGTACAATGGATTCTAGTGTAATGAGTTCCTACATAATCCTTAATTACACAAAATACATGTATATTTATCATGGATTATGCTGTATTTATGTGATAAATAAATTGTTGTTGTTGTTGTAATTATTATTATTATTATTATTATTATTATTATTATTATTATTATTATTATTATTCCACTACATCACGACTAAAGATCTTATGAGTCGGCTGAATATAAAATCTACTCCAGGTTGCAACCAGCTACCTAAGGAGCAGATTCGGTGACTATCAGTGCCTCTACAATACTTTACGCAAAATGTGGGCTGTTCCAAATAAAGCTATTTCTTGCACTTCCCAGTCTTTTGAATTACCTGGGAGTTTAGACAAGTTCTTACTCAAACTTTGCGGAACAAATCCCAGAGCTCCGACAACTATCGGGACGACCTGTGCTTTTACGCCCCACATTCGGCTGATCTCGATTTCCAAACTCTTGTATTTAAGACGTTTCTCTGCCTCCTTGGTAACGACGTTTTGATCGCAAGGTACAGCAACATCGATAAGTAAACACGATTTTTTCGCCAAATCCCGGATCACTATATCCGGTTTGTTTGCCGCTATCGTGCGATCAGTTTGAATTTGTTGGTCGTACAATATCGTACACAATCCAACAGATGTCACCGGTTTCGGTGAGTGTTCGTACCACTTGGGGCATGTGTTTGAAACTTCGAGGGCGGTACAGATCTGCCAGTGGAGGTAGCTACACACCCTATCATGTCTTTTAAGGTATTCGGTCTTTGCTAGGATTGGACAAGCTGAGACAATATGATCAATGGTTTCTACTTGCTCCAGGCAAATGCGGCATTTGTCATCTTGGGAAATTTTGAGAACCGCTTTATCATAATGTCGTGTTCTCAAGGCCTGATCTTGGGCAGCTATTACAAGTGCTTCCGATTCTGGCTTCATCCTTCCCCTTTTAAGCCACATAAATGATTGATCTTTATTGATCTGCACTTTGTCCATTCTTTTTAGGTATTGTCCGTGGAGTGGTTTGTCTCTCCACGATTTCTTTAACATTTTTTGTGTCTCACACTTCATGTTTAGCAGCATCAGAAGTTCAGTGTCTGTGTTATTCGACGTGTCTTGCCTAGTTTTCTTCGCAATGTTTCTTGCTACACTAACAATGCCTCTGTTTCCCATTCTTAGGTCAGATTTCATGACCTGCCTCATTAGAGGGTCGTCTTGATGGCTGACTACATACTTCCCCATCCCGACTATTGCGTTGTGCCAGGAGGCCTCAATTTGTCTGAGGCCTCTTCCTCCTTCCTTACGTGCCACATAAAGTCTGTGTACATCAGCTCGAGGGTGGGAAACATGATGCATTGTTAGCAGTTTTCTGGTTTTTCGATCCATGGTGCGAATTTCTTGCTCAGTCCAGTCCACTAGTCCAAAACTGTATTCGGCTACAGGTACCGCCAAACTACCTATTGCAGATATTTTATTCCTGGAATTCAGAGCGGACTGCAGGACCAGTCTCACTCTCCTATAATACTCCCTACGAATTCTCTCTTTCATTCTGTCATTCGAGATGGTTTCACATTCTTCAATGCCCAGATATTTGTAAGTTTTACCTGGCTCAAGATCTTGAATCACAGTGTGCGTATCAATTTCAACGTTCTCAGACGTTGTGAGTTTCCCTCTTTTTAAATTGATTTTTGCACACTTGTCAAGACCAAATTTCATGCAGATGTCATTGCTAAAGTCATTCACGACAGACAGCATTTGGGAGAGAATCGCTTCATTCTTGGCAAACACTTTCAGATCATCCATGTAAAACAAATGTGATACTGGCCTTTCATCACCATGGAGCTTAAAACCAAAGTCAGCTTGCGACATCTGTCTCGATAGTGGGATCAAACTAATGCAAAACAGCAGAGGGGATAGTGAATCTCCTTGAAAAATACCCCTGTTAATCTGAATACTTCTGGTTTCTACTGCTTCCTTTCCGCTGTGGATTAGTAACCTGGTACTCCACGACTTCATACTAGCCTTGCAAAATTCAATAAGTCTAGGATGAAATCGATAGATCTCCAGGGTCTTCAAAATCCAATCGTGTGGTACACTATCAAAGGCCTTTTGGTAGTCAATCCAAGCCATGCTCAAATTACGTTTGCGTTTCTTTACATCATTCAAGATGACTTTATTCAGTAGCAAGATTTCCTTACAGCCATAAGAGCCTTTACGACATCCTTTTTGTTCAGCTGGCATTAGATGATTCTTATCTAGATGTCTATACATTTTGTCAGCTATGGCTGAAGTTATAACTTTGTACAGTACTGGCAGACAAGTAATTGGCCTGTAGTTTTTCGCCAAAGAGCTGTCTCCCGCTTTGGGTAGCAAATACGTGATGCCGCGTGTGAGCCATTCCGGGATTTCCTTTGGGTTTTCAAAAATTTTATTAACAGCCTTTGCTAGATGAGAATGTATTGCTGTTAATTTCTTAATCCAATAAATCTGGATCTTATCAATCCCGGGGGACTTCCAGTTTCCCATGTTCTTAATTGCTTGGAAGAGGTCCTCTTCCGAGAATTGGTGAACATCTTCCACTGTTTCTACAAGTTCATCGGCAGCATCAACTTCAGATTGAAGCCAAGATGCGTCTTTGTTGTAGGATTATTATTATTATTATTATTATTATTATTATTATTATTATTATTATTATTATTATTATTATTATCATCATCATCATTTAGCAGGTAATTTTCAGAAAAGTTATGAGAGCTAAGCATATTAATGTTAACTGTTGATTAATAAAATAAGGAAAATAAATTTTTTTCACAAACATGCATATAAATATTATAACTGTAATTCATGATATGACGAGTGTTAGTGAAATCCACAGATTGTCTCCAGTAAAATGAAAAATTAATAACAAAGTTTCATCATGATGTAACTTCAAATCACCATTACCTCTACACACATTCTGAAGATTTGCAGAAAATTGTGAAAATTTGGTGTAATATTTTTGGTCCTGAAATAATTTCATGTGACTAATTTATTAAACAGATGACACAGATTCTTGGCTGTCCGGGATGAACCACGTTTCGGCCATCATGTTGTGGGCTTCTTCAGAGCTGTACTCTGTGTAGCTCTGAAGGCCACAACATGATGGTCAAAACATCAGCTCGTTAGACTGAGACGTTACTCATTCCGGACGGCCAAGAATCACAAGACTCTGGTCGCGGAAGCCTACGAATCCAAACAGATGACCCAGATCCTAAGATTATGAAACTCATTAATTATGTTTATGATAATTATTTATCTTAACTTTATAATAACTTTCTCATTCCAAGTAAATGTTTATTTCTATTGAAATGGCACACATGTAGTTTTGTGTGTGGAGATGGAACAAGATTCTTATTCTTCCAAGTCATGGTATTGTATTCGAAATAATTTTTCTAGTGTGCTACAATATTTCATAATAGATATACAATTTTGTTATGTATAATTTCATTTACATTTATTTAGCACTTTTTTTCCATTTTGTCAACGCAAAAATAAAGTTTGAATTTATGCGCCAAAAACGCTATCGTGATGAATCGTTGAAGCGTAGTATCGTTCAGTGCAATCGCAGAGTAGAAGCGACCTTCTGGCGAAGGCGATAGTGGCGCCTTCATCAGGAGTGGTGCTGTCGGCTGAACTATGTCCGAGTTTCTGTCCTGATTTTGTACCTTTTCCCCCCACTCCACGGTGAACCGAGAGTTCGGCTACGTTCGTATAGTTCGGATCCAGCCGTACAAGTTTGACGTGACGTGACATGCTTTTGCTTTGGTGTTTGTTATGTTTGGACTTCGCGAGAGAGTGGAACGATGTAAACAATACCAAAGAACAATGAAATAACTCGCATCTCTCTTCTTCATATGCAACTATTGGACGTGATGTTTCTTGTACATTGCCTGCCCCAGAATTCAAGTATCGTGGGAATCTGAAGGCTGTATTCCGTTCATTTTCTCACGGGAACATAATGACAAGTAAGCCGTTAGGGTTAAATACACTTGATACTGAGATTGCGGTAACAATGTAGCTTTGTGCTTGTGATATTAAATGCAAATAATGAAGTATATGTTAGTGCATTAGGAGATACTTTATTTATTTATAATTATTAATATCAAAAACTGGTGGGAAATTGTTTTTAAAGTTGATGTCTTGATTTAAACAAAGATGAAAACTTTCTAGGTTATTCTTTTTGTTTGAGATTCAATTTATTTTAGTGTTTTACCATGAAGTCTCTGTATGTTTAGATACAGTATTGTTGTTGTGCTTAATTATTTTAATATTTGGTGAAATGTAGAATTTGACAGCATCCAAACTTCAAGGGGGAAGAAGAAATTGAGGCGTCTATGTTCTCAGCACATTTCATGAGATCATCTTATTAGCTGTCATTTTTAAGATATAATAAAAATTGAACAAAATGGCAGTTGCTCAAGAAATTGAAGACTTCATGCGAGGACCCTTGGTTACTTGGGTAAGCTTTAGAAATGTTGATCTGTAATTCTCCAGTAATTATTAACCATAGATTGTGGACATGTCTGTCAATTTGTCTCTTATGAGAAGATAATTTTCAATTTTTGTTTAGTTCATTCCAAATGAATTATAAATTAATAATTAATAGTTTTAGTACCGTATAATGGCTAATGATTCTAGGAATATCATAGTTTTGCTCTGCATCTGTCATCAATGCTAAGAAAATTTAATTTTTCATATCGAATGTGAACAAAGAAAAAATTGAAATTTTATTTAAGGAATTTTTCAGTGAGACAGCATACGTGAGTTATAAATGTATTTTAAAGTCAATTTTTACAAAGAAACCGTGAATGGTACGCAGAAACGTTTTGTGATTTTTTCAAATATTTTATTTGATAATTCAATACAATACAGCTTGTTCTGAGGGTAAGTTTATCTGCAAATGCACAAGTTTATTAAAATCTCATGTAAACAAATTAGTGGATTTTTGTGAAATGATGACAGTTTCCCTTAGGAATTTGTTTGTAATTAATATGGTTCAAAATGCAATAAATTTAACCTCATAAGTATTAAAAGCAATGATATATAGACTTAAAAAATAGTGACCTTATAATAAAAAGAGCATAAGAATGTGTGTGTGTGTTTTTTTTAAGCATAATTTGATATATGTACATGATGTTCTGAGAATCTTTACATGTACATCTCAAACAGTCTTTTAGTCTCCATATTACAGTCTTCTTCTTTGGTTGTTTTCAGTTTTGCTCATGCCTGGACAATCCTGATCGGTTGACTGAATATGAAGATTTAGCTGATGGAACCCTTATCCATGAGGTTTTGCTCCAAATGTTAGTTCTGTGGCTGTTTACATATTACAATTGATGGCTGATAGGATTATTTTGTTGATGTTTAGGAGAGAGAAAGAAAGAGAGAGAGAGAGACAGAGAGAGAAATAGAGTGATGGCCACATTAATATCACTCTTTAATATGCTTTGTATAGACTTTATTGTTTTTGTACTAATGGTAAGCGACCTTGAATTTTTCTGATTTCAAAAAAAGGCTGAGTTGGTAGCAACAGTTTACCTGAGGAATGAAAAATATTATTGGTAGCAAGTATTTTCAATCAACATTGGGTATGATTTTAAAGTTCTGATGTGTATTCTGAGGTGCTGTAAAATTCTGAAGTCACCTGGTATAGAAATCACCTAGTTTACTGCCCTACAATTCTTAGTTGACCATTTTTATTAATTATACATTTTGCATTGCGTAATCATTTTCACAAAATGAAGCATTTTCCCCCTACCCTTTTTGTGACAGTTTATACACTTACACTCACTCTTGAACAAATATACACTTCCCCAGAGATGAATATTCCATTTGTCTCTATCTTCTTCGCTGACCAGGAGATGCTGTGTTGCAGGCTGAGAGGCCAGTCTCCTGGACATTGTTGAAGATATGGACTCGAGTCACAGAAGCTTTCAATCAATGATTTCAATCATTTTTTTAGTTAGGTTAACATTAATGTACTGTTTGAAATAAAGTAATGTAACTATTATTATTACATTATTGTAATGAGAGGGTCCATTTTTTGACTACCCCCCTCATTCACTTTTGTCTAAGTTGTGCCCTCTTCCCTGAGTGAAAGTTTTTTTTACTGGCCCCTGAGTTTTGATTGATAAAATGCTTGATGTCAAGGATTGATAGAATGAATAAGATCAGGCATTTATATTACAAACCCAGAGAACAATAGTTAACCTTCAGTTAATTATCATGAACCGTTGTTGAAGGGATGATAAGTTCATGACTAATTTTGGGGCAAAACTAAATTAGTGAAAGTGTTTGTAAATAGAATGTTTGTTTTGAGTAATATAAGAAGCTTAATTTTAATATATTTTGTCTAGTTTGCTTCCTTTACATTTTTGTTTAATTTCTTACATTGCACTGTCCACTAATCAAGGTTATTCTCTCATTTATAGAGATCCAGAGCCTATGCATCATGGTGTTTCACCTAGTCATGGGAACCATGTAATCAGAATCAAGAACATGCATGTGCTCATCAAGAACATTAAGTGCCTGTATGAGGAGGAGCTGGGACAAGTAGTGCTGGTGCTGCCAGACTGTGTCAAGCTGGGCCGGGAGCCAGATAGCAAGGCTGGCTTGGAGAACATGCAGCTCTTGTTACTGTTGCTCTTGGGCTGTGCTGTGCAATGCCCCAATAAGGAGACCTTCATTGAGCACATCAAGGCATTGGATGTGGATGTGCAGCATGACATAGTTGATTGCATTAAGCAGGTTACTTTCATTTTTATGCTTCTTTCTCTTCAGCCTTTCTTATTTTTTCCTTTCCTTTTGTTTCTTTTTGAGTCCTGTATATATGATGACAACCTTCCTGTCCAGATGTCACTTGTCTGATCACCTCTTATTTTCAAACAGGGATAATGTGTTAGGATCTGTGGTTTAAATGGGGAAATAAAGTTAACTATGAAAACTTGCAGGGCTACAACATCATATACTTTCTCATATTATTTAATGGTTATGCAATATTATAACATTGCAACTTAAGCCTTAATAATTTTTCTGCCAGCTCTTACAAAAAGCATCTTCATCAAAATAAGCTGGGGATATTCAAATATGTAATTTTTGAAGGTTCAGAGATTTTATTGAAAATCTGACTTATATCATATTTATTAATGCACTTTTTCCCTATTTGAGGAAAAAATTAAAGAAAAAACAAATTACCCCTGGAAGTCCTGGGTGTGCACCACAACATTGACATTAAAAGGTAATAGAGGAGATCACTCACCCACAACAATGTATAACCAATAGATTTCTTATTACTTAGCAAGAAGAAGCTTTTGCTCAAAAATTTCTGAGCTTTTGAGACATTTCTGAGCTTATGACGTTACTGGAAGCATTTGTGTTCAAAATGAATACATTAAATTACAAAAGACATTTCTAACATGAATATTAGCTTGCAAATTGTTTGAAATACTACAAATATTTTGGAAATTTCAAAAGTTTTATTGAAAACAGCACATGCACCATAGAATTTAGTGTATTTTCTATCCTTCCAAAAAGTTTGAAGAAAAATTTGGAACTATTTGTGAGAAAATTTTGTTGACATATTTGTGGAAAATTGTTAAGAATTTACTGAAAATTGTGTGGAAATGACATATGTTTTAAGGAATAGTTGCCTTAAAAAATAACTTCTTTATCAAAGATTGACAGCTTTGAAAGAAAAAGTGTGTGCAATTTTTAAAATTTCTGGGTATTTTAATTAAAATTGGACCTGATATTTTTATAAGTATGCTTTGCATTATTTCATCAAAAATGTAAAGAAAAAGTTTGGAGCTGCTGTATAAAAAAAATACACTGTCCTAAGGGTTTCACATAAATTAGACCCCAAAATTAAAGGATCTTTTTCAATTTTGTTTTAGGTGCTACTGTTGTTTATAGACAGGTGTTCTTTTAAAAGACAATTTTTTCTGGTAACAAGTTCCTCATAAAAATTGAATTTGTCTCAAAATCTTAATAGTATCTAGTTTTTTGCAGCATTACAATACTTTCTCTTCATTATGTCACCAAAAAAGGAGAAAGTGAATTGTTTAATTATTGTTGTTGATTGTATACTGTCTTTATACATAAAGGAAAGGAAGAATAGAAAGAGTAATGTGAGTGATTAGTGTTCGGGAAAAATCAGGGGAAAGTTGTTGGGAAGCCTATTCCAACACATGCCTGCATCTGCCCCAAAAGTGTCATTTGAGATATGTGCCATTTCATTTCACTTGTTGACAGATCATGTATATACAAAGTAATCCACAAAGTGGTTCACAAAGTGCCCAGGTTCTGACAGATGCTTGCAGGAGTTTTGGTGATGTCGTATATAATGACCTAGAGAAATGTCCATAGAATATTTTAATTATTTCCTTATAATAAATTAGTATCAGTTTTCAATTCCTGTAAGTTGCTCCAAACCAAAATTCACATTATAGACCAGATATGCCTGCTAATGTTCATTTTGATCACTTTCACATTCCTTTGTACGTATTTCCTAAAACTTCAGCATTGAACTTTGATTACATTATTTATTTCTCAGATGTGAAGTCACAACCAAAAACAGAGAAAATGATGAACCTTTTAAAAATATTGTCAGGAGTATTAAGAATTATATAAAGTGCAGTGTAATTCCATTCAATTCAATTCAGTTTATCCATTTCTTCCATTTCTCTCAATTTATCCATGATCTATTTAGTCCAGTCCTTGTGATCTTCTTTTCTGAAGAAGTTCCTGTTTGTTCTTTCAACATCATTCTTGAGACTTATGTCATTACTGCATGCACCTAACTATTTGAATTTTTCATTACGTAATTGAGTTGGTCAACAGCTTTAAATTTGGAATGCTTCAGCACCAGTTACTCTTTCTTCAAACATCTTAACTCTTTTGATTTGAAAATTATTTTAAAATTTTCGTATTATTTCTTGATTTAAAATTTAAATTATGGAAATGTGCTCAAGTGACAAAACAATATGGCATTTCATTATTGATATGAAAACATTTGTTTCTTTTATTTTGCCTTTCCTTATATTTCCTATTGTTCAGTGTATAAAGAATAATCTTTCTTTCCCTTCATAATAAGATTCTCTTTTCTTGTAGGTAACTGACAATCATCACATAGTTTTGACACAAGAAGCAACTGATGTCTTCCCGTCTGATTTGATGGTGAATCACATTAGAAGATTGGTCAAGGAGAGGGATGATTATTTGCAGGTAAAAAAAATGAACATTAATCAGCTGTGAAAACAACAGCACTTATTACACAACTTTGTCTAATCTTGTTTATTAATATTTTATCTTAAAAGACATCGATAAATTTCATTGCATGCTGAGAAATATCTTTGAAAAATATGGTTTTGTCCATTTTCATTGTACTTGATTAAACAATGTTTGTTAAATTGAAAATTAAGGTGTTTCAATAGTGTAAAAGTGTGGGTGTCTGAAAGTTGGTGGGTATTTAGTAGACCTGTGCATTCCTATAAAAGCAACCAACTGCTTCTCACAGTTATACCTGCCAAGCTCTCAGACTAAGAAGGATATTTGCTGTTCCTACCACTATTGTGAGTCTCGAGAGCTAACATAAAGCTTCTGGGGAAGCAGTGATCAGCATCATTTGTATGGCACCCAGTGCTGCGTGATAACATTCACTTTTTGAGCAATTTCAAATCAAAATATGGAAATCCTGAAGTCTTTCGCACCCACTGAACTACTATTACAAGCATCATGTTTGCCATTCACATTCTCCAAGTAATGATGTATTAAAATTAGAAGAGAGAAAATAACATTTACAAATGGGCAGGTAGCCAGGATGCAGGTGGTTGTTTCTCCACAGAATGCAGAGGTCTGGTGTACAAACCTCCCTGTTTCATTTGGCTCTTATGTTTAAAGCATTGGACCAGCTTAGTCCTTCTGGACAGAGGGGAGAGTTCCATATCCAATGGGTCTCCAAGTGAGGCCCAGCGGAAGGCATCTGCCTCAGGAGGCAGCAGTGGAGACTCCTACCACTTGGCTGTTGAGCTGGCAGACTGGAAGGCACGTCTTCGGAAGCAACGCCAGGAGTTGGAGGAGAAGTCAGAAGCTTTGGCAGAGTGCAGGGAGGACCTGGAGCACCAGAAGGCTCTTGTTACACGGCTGCGCCAAGAAGTTCAGGAGCTAATGCAGGATGCTCGGTAAGTTAACTTCTCACCTTATGAGTAGATCTAAGGCTAGCGACACAGTGTCAAATGACAGACGTTAAAGTGCATCCATCATAGCACAGCAAGGACGCATATGGGCCGTGGACACTATTGAACTGCATTGATGTCCATCACCAATGTCCATCATGTAGCACTTAATGGATATTAGCCACTGCAATATTTATGTTGTTCCTGGCAGACATTGTAGCTTCTTAGGTAAACGTAGTGTGCAGGGCACAAGGAGTACCAGTGACATATGTTATACCTATATTGAACCACATTGAACAATCAGCATATATTTTTCTGTGCATAAAATGAAAATATAGATAGACAAACTGTGAAAGATTAATTAAGGAAGTGCACAAGCAAGTATGTCTTCTTGTGATATAGCACACCTCACATTGGTATCATGCCCTTAAACATGATCATGTAATTTCGATAGCAATTCTCTGAATACTGGCTCAGACATTTGAAAATAAATACAAAATGTCTCACCATCATTATATAGAATCAGATAGAGAGTGTAATCTGAAGGGTAAAATCTGAAAGAGGGTGTTCCTTCAAAAGCCGCTTGCTATTAATGGGATGAACCCATCATCTTCTCCTCTTCTTTTATGTTTCATTCTGTGTAATATACAATTGCTAATTCCACTGCATCCACGTTTGCTAACACAAAACCACAGGACACATGTCCATTGCATAGTGGTGATTGTGCCCAGGTGGCTTGTCAATCAACAGACGTCAAATAGTTAAATCAAATTATTTTGATACAATTACCACCGGTGTTCCGCAAGGATCTGTGCTTGGACCTTTGCTATTTCTATTATATGTTAATGATATTCCAAGCTCATCTAATTTCTCTGTAATTTCTTATGCAGATGATACAACATTAATAAGTAGTGGGCAAAATCTTTGTCATCTAGAAACTAATCTGACTGAATCATTAAAATCAGTTAAAAGCTATTTGTCCATAAATGAATTGAAATTAAACATTGATAAAACTGTATTAATCAATTTCAAGTTTCATCACGATTACCAACACCAAAACATAAAAGTGGCAGTAGACAATGAATCAGTGAACCAAACTGATTGTCATAAGTTCTTAGGAATATTCATAGATCAGAACCTAACATATCGCTGGCTCAGTGTTGCAAGGTTGTATGTAGAACAGTGTTGCTTTCGAGAAAAAGCCCTTTGAAGTTTTGAACATCCGTATATCATTTCTGTATCAAGTCTTCGTATATTTTGGTTTCAATGATTAAACTCACGTGAAAATAGAAATGAAATGTAGCATTAGTTTCCAAATAGTATCATTTTTCACTAAATTATTGAATATTACGTTTTTACATTAGACTTGTAATACTTAAAATGTGGATTATTTGAAGCAACAAAGTTGTATGTATGACATTACACTTTCAAAAACAGGAGATATCTATGTGTTATACGAAATAGGCGTAAAAAAAGGTTCAAATATCTAGAGGGAGAATTCAAAAATGTCACTAGGACTTCACATAAGGAACACCCAAAAATTAAAGTCTTCATTTAAAATTTTATGGCAGCGACATCAACGAGATAAATTGGAAAATATTAATTATGGTGAAAATTCTGTGAATGGTTTAGACTCTTATTGTTCACAGACTAACGACAGAAGTTTTGAAAGGAAATATCGTTTTTTGAAAGCAGAAACCCCCAAAACATTGGAACCCACAAGATTTTTCAACAAAATCTTGTGGGTTCCATGTTTACATACAACTTTGCAACTTAAAGAGAAGACGAAATTTTACATAGAAGTTTTAAAAAACAGCTGTATTGCCCAAACCACTGACCTCTGCCATCTTTTGATCATATTATAAATTAGATCTTACTTCAAAGAACTCTGTAACATTAATAAATAATTTTTACAATTTTCCTGACATACACCCTTGTAACATTAGGCCAACGATATAACAAACAAGTTGATACACTTTGTAATAAAATAAACTCTAATATATTCCTCTTCAGATACTTTTCCAGATACCTGGAAACTGAATCACTTATTTCAGTATATTATGAGATAATCTTCTCTCAACTTCAATACAGTATTGAAATTTGGAGTGGTACAACACAAAAAAATATGGATAGATTAATGGTCCTACAAAAGAAATGTATAAGAAGCATTTTCAAACTGAATCCCAGACAGTCCTGTAAAGATTTCTTAATAAAATATGAATTACTCACTGTTGTAGCACTCTACTTTTACAAAGTAATATTACTATTGAGAAATAATGAAAATCAATATTTTAAGAGCAATAAAGAGATACATAACCACCATCCTAGAGGACATAGGGACTACAACAAGATATACACTAGCAAGTCTTCAACTAACAAAGATCCTTTTTGCATTGCTGCTCAACTCTTTAATAATCTCCCAGTTAACACAAAAATTGCTGATGATAAATATTTCAAAACACTGCATAAACATCACCTTACTAGTATGTGTCCATATAAGATACCCGAAGTGCTTTAACTTTCTGTAATTAAAAACCATGTACTACTACAAGAGTGACCACTCTGTACCAGTGATCTTTCAGTCCAATAAGGCAATGTACTATTTAGTAATGTAGTAAATAATGTAATTATATGTCAAGATATTGTAATGAATGTAATTATTATTTACGTCTAATGTATTGAAGTTACTGTAAGTTAATTAAACTGCTACTGTAAGATAAGGAAATTACTCACTCTATTTGTAAGTTATCTGACACTGTACCATAATCTACTAGTTTATTGTTAATGTTATTTGTTATGTAGTAATGAGGCTTTGTGTAGTTTAAAATGTAAGTTACTTTAATGTTTATTATGAGCAATTGCATGCCTATTATTCATGTAATTTGTCAAGTAAACAATATGCATTATTACTGTAAGTTATGTAATTAAATGTAAGTCCTGTTATAACTTAAATTAATGTAATTGTCTATATTAATCAATTAGGTTTCTTTTTATCATATAATTTAGAAAGATAATGTAAACTTATTATATTATTACTGAAAGTTATTGAAATTAACTTTAATTTTAATTAATTTCAAGACAGACTTTGCTTGATGCTTTATGTAAGTCTACAAGCAATACAATATTATAATAATAATAATAATAATAATTATTATTATTATTATTATTGACAGACATCAACAACATATGTCTTGTGTTGCTCATGTGTCAGTTGCTTAAGAAGGTTTATTTACTAAAACCCAGTAAAATATGCACACATGTTACAAAATACAGAAATATTAATTAAAAATGAACAAAAATGTAACACTATATAATCAAAATATCCATTCTGTCTCATTAAAATCATTTTCTCTTTTCATACAAAATTACACAAGCACATCAAAAGAAAACAAAATATTTCTTCCATTCCTCTTAATTTTCAAAAGATTATCTATGTGCCAATTAGGAACAAATGTGTTCCAAATTCTCAGTAAAGAGCACTGATTCTCAAACAGCAAATTTAAGGTGGTCTGAGAGACTTAAAGAAGAGATCTCTAAAGATTTAGCACAGAACTTAAATGAGAAAAATTGTAATAAATGTTGGCAATATTGTTTTTTGAGTGTTCGATAACGAAAGATTTATTGGGGGATGCTATTGGTTGCTGCTGCTTCAGAATCATTCTGATTGAAATAGAACTTATTTGACAAATTTCACTCTAGTGAAATTTATCAAATTTCACTAGACTATTTTCCATAGACTCTATTTCACTAGACAAATTTCACTAGACTCATTTCAATCTAGTAGTCGACAATGTCAATCTACTTTTTTCATCATAGTACTGTATGCAGAGGGAGAAGAGGTGGGGTGACCGTACCAGAAGCTCAAGATCTAACAGTGCTGAGCCCCCGGCCTAAGGGATAAAAGGCACTGACTGACTGGGACATAACAAGATACGACAAAAATAATAATGGAGGATTACTTCATGCCAGGTGCTTAATGCCCAATGAGGATTCAGAGACACACTGTGTCGACAAAGATGTAACAAATAAAAAAGAATGTTAACAATTAATTAACTGAATTGGGACTGGGGCTTTAAATTACAGATATGGTATGGGGGAAAGTGGTAATAAAGACTACTAATAAAATTCCACTGTACAATTTTGGCCTGCAACTTCCTGTGGGTCTCTTCCTTGCTTGTTTCTGGATTGGCATGTTAGTCAGTCTATTTTCCTCCCTGATGATATAAGATTAGTTCATCATTTCATGCTGAAACAAAATTCATATTTCGTGTAAATATTTTGTGAAAATGTGTGCAGTGCTTGACTAGTATTTCCTTTTTAGTTATCTTTTGACAATTTCCTCCCTTTTTATTTGTTTTCTTCTTTACCTTTCTCAATGATCAAGTTCTTGTTCTGAAAACACTCATTTACTTCATACTTTAAATTCATTTTGTTTCTATTGTAACATTAATGTATTCAAATTTAATAAAAATAATTGGTGTTGCTTTCAGAGCTGCAAAGGCATACAGAGATGAGCTTGATGCTGTCAGAGAGCGTGCAGAACGGGTAGATAAGCTGGAGGTGGAGGTACAACGCTATCGAGAAAAACTGAGTGACATTGAATTTTACAAAACACGAGTGGAGGAATTGAGAGAAGATAACAGGTGAGTTCTGAAAAATTATTTGTTGGTAATACAAGTAGTCTTTTATTGACAATAATCAATTTTGAAGAGTAGTAGAGTCATAAGAAATCCAGTCATATGTGAAAAAGTTTCTTATCTTATAATGGTTTTGACACTTTAAAATGTTTTTCATTGATGAACATAATAGTTCTTAAATCCTTATTTTATAAAATAGTGCATTATTGGAAACCTGGTTACAGGAATATAAGTTGACTCTGAATATAAGATGACCCCCTAAGTTTAAAGAGACCTCCTGAGATTTTTTGCAGTGCATCAACTGATGTCACTGCAGTCCCTCTGACTGGAAGGTCCTAGGTTCGAGTCCTGATAGCAGCAGGATTTTTGACACCAGCTTTTCAGCTAGGTCGAAATTAGTTGCTGTCTGGAGGAGAATTCTAGTGGCCGGCTGCTCAGATTGATAATTTTCCTACCAGTTTCTCCTACCAGTACCAGGTGAATGCCGGAGCAGTACCCTATCAAACAGGCCACAGACTGCACGTGATCTTTCCTTCCTCTTCCTTGTGTGACCCTTACACCCATACTTACACTAAAATGCACTACACTACCACACATGCCGGGAGACCAGTTGGGAGATTAGAGCTTGTCCTGGCTGGGGTGGTGCCTCGCTAGTGGGAGATACCTGATTGAGGGGAAAACCCTGCTAGTCGTCAGTAGGTCGGCGGCGGATCTCACTCCAGTGAGGAAAAGATCACCGCTATCTCTTGAGGAAAAAACATACACTAGACTTACGGGACTAACAACCTCTGTAGTTGACATGCCCAGAATCACGAACAATTGATCAATCCTGAGATTTTTGTAAAATTTTCAACTAATTCTTACTATATAGTCAAAATTATATTGCAAATAGCTCCATTGACTAGGAATTTGCCTTATTGATGAGAATGTTAAAGAGTTATTGCCAGATCTATCATCTTCATATGTATCAGTAATTCTTTCATATTGGTCTTCCTTTCATGCTGTGACATTCTCCGATTTTTTAGGTGTTTCTGAAAGTTTTGAGCACTGATTTTATGTTGTTCAGTCTTTTTTCTGACACTGCCTGAGAACATTCCTTTCTGTGTCCCAAGATTTTCTATCTGACCTGCATTTGTTGATGGGCAATATATTTGAAATTAGTATCATTTAATGTTCACGGTATTGAGTTGTGAACTTGTACATGTCTGACCCTCTGTTTCGTGGATTAACTGGGAGATAGGGGCAAGTTTCCCAGTTTGGTATTGTTTTTGTTAAGAAAATACAGTATTTTTTTATAATCTTTTTCTGTGGTTTGATTTAAAATGTGTTAATATGAACTTTTTTTCTCTTCCTATTTTTCCCCATTACCGTCTCTTGCAAAATGCCAATTCGCACTTGCCGGGTGTCAAACCAAGATTCCGGCGATGGTATAACGGTTAGCGTTTCGGACTGTTATACCCTAGTTCATGGGTTCAAACCCGATCGAAGCCATGGATTTTTAGAGGCGAAAAAAATCCTTTGTATGCCTTCCTTCGGAGGGGAAGTAAAACCGTCTGCCCATGTTAGTAGATACACTGCATGTAAAAGATCCTCAAGCCTAAATGACGCCTATGAGCAAAATTCAAAATCGCCTCTTTCGTTGCCCGAGATAATACCTTCTTTCTCCGCTAGGTGAAAGGAGCGTAGCGAAATTTACGGGGTCAGATGGAAGAGCAGGCCTCATGGCCTGAGTCTCGCCATGTAAAATAAGGCAATTCAATTCATTTCAATTCCTTGCAGTCTTCTTGAATCCACATCATGTAACAAAATCTTAGCATTCATTTTTACTTCATGTTTCATTTGATACAATGACATTTGTTTACAATGAGATCTCATTACTAATTCATTCAAAATATTGGTCTGAATTGACCAGCAAATTCACGGAGGATGCCGAGAATAAGACCACAAATGTAATTACATACTATAGATGTCTATGATATTTAACAGCCTTCATATTATTGTTTCCCTAACAATTACAAGTTTCATAACATGGAATGGCAATAGAAAAACATGAAGTCTAATCAACCAGGCTTAATCTGTGAATATAAGACAACCCCGCATTTTGTGACTGAGATATTTAGGAAAAATCTTCATCTTATATTCGGGTAAATACAGTTATTTATGACATGCTCTTGAGAATAATTTAGTTTTGTATTTCTTTGGTGAAACCAGAGTCTTGTTGGAAACTCGTGAAATGTTGGAAGAGCAGCTGGCATCTGCAAGGCGTCGAGGTGATCATGTTCTGCAGTTGGAGGGAGATGTACTCAAGTGCAAGCAGCACATTAATGAGCTAACATTAGAGCGAGATGCTCAGCAGGACAAACTCCAAGAACTCTTTGAAGAGAATGCTCAACTACAACTTCTGGCGCGTTCAGCTCTAAATGACAGCAGCAGCTCAGCAACAAAAGGCGATGGGGAGAGTGATAGTGCAGATGTCATGGAAGGAGGTTTGTTGATCTTCAGTTGTTCTTATGTTTTAGTCCCAACAATGGATTATGCATTCATGTGAACAGTAAAGTTTGATTTTAATATATTCTAACCTGAATATTACATTTCAGACTGCGCTTGGGTAGAAAATTTAAATTTTTAATAGGATGTGATCTTGTTGAAGGGTTCTAGTTTTTTGAAATTATTTTATATCTAAAATTTTGTCAAATGCAGAAGTTGTAGGTAACTCCGACTACATAAATTAAAATAACTTTTCTCTGTAATCACAAAACCATTGTATTCTTTTCTCTTTTAATTTTTATTAGAAAACAAAACATAGAGTATCATTCAAATAATTTATTGTTTAAGTGAAATTGCTAGGTAAATAATTTTCTTTTCCATCTGAAATGTAAACAAAACCAAAAATAAAAATTATATCTTATCTTAATTTCATTCACACTAACTTACAATCACAGTAAATAATTGTTATTGCTGTTTTCAACCATTTGTGAAAATTATAATTTATTAACATGGGGTTCCTCTTTTACATTACTTGATCATCCCATAATGATTTCCTTTCCTTTCATTGAATGTTGACTGCAAATTCAGCCCTTGACTATCAAAGCTAGACCCATGATATTGACCATACTGGCTGGTGCTATGGCTTCACACATATCTTTGTCTGAAAATCTCCAAATTAGTAAAATTTAGTCTCAAAATATTCTATCATCTCATTCTGTTTTTCTATCTCTATTAATGCCTTGTCTAAACTATCAATGTAAAGTTCATACATCGCTTCACTGCTGCACCTCTTATTATGCCAGTTATCATTCATTACCCCCTAACCTGCCTTTTGAATCTATCCCTGGCAATAAATAAAACTTTTGCTGTCTTCTTTATTTATCCTATACGTAATTGGCTTAATCTTGAGTAATCTTTTCAGTATTCCATCTGGTCATATGGACATTGTTCCTAAATGTTTATTTTTTTGTGCTTTTTGCTGCATGTGCCTACCCTTATTGCCTACAAATTGTTTCATTAAATTTTACTATTTCTTTTGTCATTAATAGATTTTAATTTTTGTAAATTTGATTTTCTATTTATTGAAATTGCAGAGCATTTATAGAGAAAGACATGATCACCCATCAATATATTATGAAATATGACAAACAACGTGCTGTCATGTCACAACATGCTTAGTACTGTAAAAATAAATGGTTACAGTTGTCTTGTAATGAATACTTAATTTTGATTGCTCTAATTTTCTTTAATGATATAATGGTTTGTGTGTCAGGCTGTTAATCAGAATTCATTGATGAATTTTTTAAAAGCAAAAACTCCTTTGAATGACTTCTTTTGAAAAAGGAGTATGGCTAATTATCCCATGTTACAGGTGTTAGGCTTTGTAAAAGAATGACAAATGTGAATTATATCTTTAAGCTTCAATTTTACAAATTGTTTATTATCCTAGTATTACTCTTTTCACTATTAGATAGCTTTAAGACAAGAGACCTTCCCTCTCTCACACAGACACTAATACTAATTTAAAACTAATTTATGAGTGGCAAGGGGATTGCTAAATCCCCAATGTTTAAGGGGCTCACTAAATCCCCATAATCTTTACAGAACAACAGTTGTTAAAGCTTAGAGAACACAGTGCTCTTCCAGAACTCCTGCACAAAGGGTGAAATTGTATTGACAATTCATGCTTGATCTACCATGAACTACATTTAATTCTCTACATTGCTACTGATATTTAGGTGACTCAGCCCATCTCATCATTGATTGGCCCAAAATTCAAAGTGAACATTTATCCACTAGTTCTGAAAAATTTATTATACAGTTTTTAGACTTCAATAATTCCTGTGAGCTACAAGTTGGTTTGACTCTGTAAAACCAACTTACAGGTTACTTTTTTTCTTTCTTGCACTTCCATCATAAGAGAAAATTGTATAATCAGGTGTCAGAAAACGGTGAATTTTCGGCAGAAAAATTCCTATTACCAGGCCCTGGTAATGAAAATATGGATACGTTCTGTTACTACAAATAGTAAATTACTTCCTCTTAAATGTGGTGTAGCAAGAATCCATGTTTTGTGGGTCCTTGATGCCAAAAAATTGATAGACGGCAAAATGTCTGCCTGTCTGTGTCCATCCATCTATTGTCAATGGGTGAATGTATATTGTACCATATATTGTCTCTTCTGTTCTCTTCTCTTTTCTGGTTTCCATCACATTTTGGTTAACTAAGATTGGGTAAACAGATAACCCACACAAGTAAACTCGTCACTCCTGGAGTGCTAAGACTGTGTGTGGAAAATTTTGTGCCTAGAGATGTGGGGAAAATGGTGAACTTGAAACTTTTTATCAGAACAATTTATTTATTTCGTAAATTTTCTGAATTTAGGATCAGGTGACAACAGTCTGTCTGAGCAGCTGACAAGCAATGCTCAAGCCAGGGCTTTGCGTTTGGAGCTTGAGAACAAGAGGCTTCTCTCGGCCATAGACAGTCTGAAAGAATCTTCATTTCATGAGAGCAGTAACAAAATTTTGGAGCTGGAAAAGGAGAAAAAGAAACTGTCAATAAAGGTAACGAAAAAAGCTGAATTTCTGAGATGGGGAAGATTTTATTTTTTTATAGTAGCTCACTACATGTGTCAATTTAGTATTGATATATTAATTGCTTTAGAGAGTGTTCAAAAGTTTTCCTAATGTTCTTGTGGAATATAATATTAACTCTTGTGCACCACCTGGCAGTCTTCTTCACTTTACTACAAATGAAATGTTCAAGAACACCCTGATAAGATGGAATGATATGCCATCAATTTTACTTACTTTCAAAACTTAATATCATTTATAATAACATAACATAATTAAAATGATTCCTCCTTCTAAAACAGTGATAATAAAATAGAAAATGTGAGGAATATATCTTACATTCATGGAATTGATTGTAACAACAACAAAATGTATTCTTGGCAATGTAATTTTTCTTCAGAATCGTTTTGTGTTAGGTTGAGCAGTTACAAGAAAACTGTGAAAGACTGAGCCAACAAAATGAAGATTTGGAGCACATATTTAGGGAATCATGCAAGAAATTGCAAGACACAATAGATGACCTGAAACGCACAGGGGATAAGCACCACCAAGAGTTGCAAGTAAGTTATTTAGCTTTCAAAATTGTCTTGAACTGAGTGAGATTCCACAAGGGAGAGAGGCATTCATTGAGAGAGTGAAATATTAGTCTTGTAGTCAGTGGCGTAGCCTGAGTTTTGGCTTTGGGTATGAAACTTGAGAAATGAGAAAATAATTTAAAACTCCTAAATATTCCTCATTCACCAATACCATTTCTGTCACTTTGGTCAATTAGAGCACACTGAAAATTTGTATATTTAAAATAAAAACTGATACAGTAAAAGTAATAATGGCTTATGTACTTCATGTAGTTTACTGATTGAATGTTAGAAAAAGTTGACTGAAGTTCACGACCTAGCAAAATATAAATGTGTGTCCTCAGACTTTATTAATAAGAGCACTATCAAACCAATGATTTTCAAAATTGTCTAAGTCATATCCCATTCATCATCATAACCCATTAGAACTGGCATAATTTATTAAAAGGAAAGCAACGATCTATAATAAAAATATAAAACGAAAGAGAAAAATCAATCAATTTACTGACACATAATGAGAAACAGTTGACAGTTGTCCTTTGTTGCTTACATCAAGGGTTTCATCCAGTATCGGGGAGACAAAAGAGGCTTTAGGATTTTTTTTACTTTCATTTATTAATTAATGGTGGCAGCAACAAGCTGTTGTACACATATCATTACATCGGTGTAATAAAGTTATATAATGATTCATTTTTGTAAAGTTACAAAGTTATAATTAAATCACAATTATAAATCCCAGATAGTACTTGTAGAGATATATATGTATATATTATCATAATTTAATTGATCACAAAGTGTAGACTATCCAGACTATCCTTGAAGGCGCTCAGGGTTTCCTTTTGTATACAGAGTGCGGTAAGTGTGTTCCATGTGTTTACTACTCTGTTTACAATAAAATGAGAGTGTTGTCTGTCCTTGTCCTTTCTTTCACCAGTTTCATCGTGTGTCCTCTAAACCTAGTATTCTTCCATGGCTTTAGTGAAAAAGTTGTTAAATTCAGGAATGTTATAATATCCATTCAAAATTTTATGTGTTTCTATAATATCACCCCTATTTCTTCTCTGCTCTAATATTAGAAGTGATATTTCTCTGCATCTTCTTTCATAGTCAAATTGACGTAGTTCCCTAGGGATCTTAGTAATCTGCCTTTGTACTTTTTCAATGTGTTCTTTATCTCTCTGATAATAGGGGGATCAAACCACGTTAGCATACTCTAGTATAGGTCTGATATACGTCATATAGATAAGTTTTACCGTAGACGGGTGCAATGTGGAAAATGTCTTTCTAATCAAGTGTAGTAGCTTTTTGGCTTTTTTGATAACGGCAGGCACTTGGTTATCCCATTTCAAATTTTGAGTAATAAGAACACCGAGATCATTTTGTTCTGTCATAGAATTGAGGATGCGATTTTCAATGGTATAATTAAAATTTGGGTTATTTCTTCCTAGATGGGGGACTGTACATTTATCGGAATTTAAAGGCAACAACCAGGATTCCGACCATCTCACCACTTTGTTGATGTCATTTTGTAATGTCTGATAGTTTTTTAGTGGATTTGAGAAAAGTTTGGTGTCATCCGCATAGCAGTTCCAGTTTGAGAACAGTTCGTTGCCTAGGTCGCAAGTATACAGAATGAATAGTGTCGGGCCTAGAACTGAGCCTTGGGGCACGCCACTTGTAAAGGCGTGGGGTCTCGACAGTGTGTTTCCAATCGCTACCTGGAATGTCCTGTCTGAAAAATATTCCTGAATCCACTTCAGTAGTTTGCCTTGTATACCCAAAGATGAGAGTTTGTGAATGAGATGTTTATGTGGTACTTTGTCGAAAGCCTTAGCATAATCCAGATAAATGACAGTGACTGGTTGTTTCTGATCCAATTCTTTGGTTCATATATCAAACGACTGGAGTAAATTTGTGGATGTGGATCTGCCTGAGATGAAAGTGTGTCGTTGTTTAGGGAAAATATCATATCTAAATGCATGATCTATAAGCCATCGGACAATCACCTTTTCCATGACTTTGTTCACTGTGCTTGTCAGACTTATCAGTCTGTAGTTTTTTGATAACTTTTTGTCTCCTTTCTTGAAAAACTGGTGCGATGACGGATTTTTTCCATGCAGAGGGCAACTTTCCTGATTCTAATGACTGTTTGAATATTCTGTTCAGTAATGGGGCAAGTTGTAATTTACAATTTTTCTGGTACGCAGTTGGAATACCATCAGGGCCAGCAGATGAGTTTGCATTCAGTCCGCACATTGTCTGGGCAGTTTCGATGTTTGAAAATTCTATAAAAATTTCATTTTTACTTTCATGGGGCATTACCATGCCCACATTTGTAATCCAATCAATCTGATTTTCTGGTGAGATTGCGTGAAACACAAGAATTTTCCACATCATCATTGTCAATTTTATCTTATTTTATTATTTCACTTATATATTCCATGAAATTTTCTCTATTTGATGATCCCTTATTTTCATTATGGCTAGAAAATACAAGCCCTTGTCTCCCAAAAAAGCATACAACTCGAATGAAGTGTGACAGAATTTCCCTATTTTCCCTTGTATCACTGTTGTATTGCTCAACATAGCCTGTGTTGGTTATTTAAATAAAATCCTTTTCTCTCATATTTTTTTCAACAATTTTTAACTGTTTCTCACGTGCTATAATTTTTCCATGGCTTAACTATTCGATTCCGAAATTATGAAAAACACTTAGGATCACATTGTGCTTGCCATTCCAGGGCACAGATGTGAATTGCCCAGTCACATACCCTTGTGCATTCAACCAGCACAATCCATAATCTAAATAGGCTTCAAATATTTAGTTACTAAATGCATTAAAATAAGGTAATAAAACTTAAATAAAACAACAAAGTTGATTAATTAATCTTGTTCTCTTACAAACACCAAAGAGAACAATGAAGTTTCGTATTTCATTGCGGCATTTCAGACTGATTCGTTTAGCTTTGTGAAGAATCGAATTCTCAATGGCGCAATGTTTGAAATATAATGAAATATTTTGTAGGAGAAAAAGAAAATAACTAATGGACAATTTACAATCATTTTAAAATAAAAATAGCTGATATTGCCATGGTAACACATCATCCACATCCATGGACGCTACACCCCTGCGTATTGTCTTTGCCATAAATAGTAAATTACATTAAAATTTTTGTTTTTAAATATTTCATAGTCTCTCATAAAAAATAACAAACATTATGCAGAATGTTTTTATAGTTTCATCTTAACTAATTTTGTATTAAGAGGTTTCGTAGAAAGAATAATCTGGATTTCACATAATCTTGGGAGAATAGAGTGAGATTGATCAAAACTAGCATCATAGTATCAAATTTTATTTTATATTTTAATGTTAAACTACCCACTTAGCTTCCTTATTGCCTAATGAGATATTGTTTGGAAGTATCTTCTGTCTAAAAATGTTTAGAATTTACTCATGTCAACACACCTGTGGTCCATTCATGCCTGTAAACAATTTTTTTGACAGGTTTTAAAGCAGTTGAGCATTGCCAATGACTGCATCATCTGTGAAATGAATTCTTTCGCCAGCTATGTGAGCTGGAGAATGGCTGTTGCTTGGCAGCCTATGTACTCCCTCAGTTTTACTTCTGTTTTCTCTCGTTGAGCTCTGCTAAATAAGCTCCTTGTTGACTGCAGGTGGAGAAGAGTCGTGTGGAGGAGTTGGAGAAGAGTCTGGAGGGTGTGAGTAAGGAGAAGCAGCAGTTGCAGAGCTCTGCGAGCAGCCTGCAGCGGCGCTTGGAGGAGCAGGAGCGCCTGGCCAACACGAGTGCCCAGCAGGCTGAGGAGTGGAAGGCTGAGGCCCAACGGGTCCCAGCCATTGAAGCTACATACAACGAAGCTAAGGCCAAACTTGAGACTCTGGAGAGGGAGAATGCTGCGATGCAGAAGGAAGTGACCCGTCTGAGAAGTCTGGTTGAGGTATGTGTTGTAACGAAATTTTAAAATTAATTTATTTAATAATGAATTCTTTGTACTTTTTCCTCTTCAAATAACAATATTATTCACTTTTGTTTTCTATCTTGCAACATTATTTCTGTCTCCATTTAAAATTTTGTGCATCAGTTAACCAAATTGATTATGACCTTTAATATTTTTCTTACAAAATCTCACAATTCATTTCCAGTCTCCTACAATTAAGTGTGCAGAACCATTAAATAATATTTTTTGCTGATGGGGTGTATTAGAGAGCAAGAAAGTTGATCATCTTCCATGAACCATTGTTTTGCTTTTAGGAGAAGGATGTAGCCCTGGATCAGAGGACCAGTGAAGCCACTGTGCAAGAAAAGGAATTGGCTAGGATGAAAAAAGACTTGGATGATGCCTTCTTGCAAATTACAAGGTATTTGTTGTTATTAAATCAAATTAAGGGGTAAAATTAGTAATTGTACATAAATATGTACATAAAATTAGTAATTGTAAAGTAATTGTACATAAAAATAATTCAGCTGGAGGCTTGTTTTGAAACTAAATTTGTGTAAACACTGGAGGCCAGTATTTACTCAAATTCAGTGGAATCTTGTTATTAGCACATATTTCAAGGAGCCTAACAGTTTGAACTGAATTTGAATCAAAAGAGATAAAATGTTTTATTCCTGAATTGACTTTTTCACTTTTCCTTCTTCAAAACATGATAGAGAAGAGAAAATAAATTACCATATTTCTTCAGATACAAGACGACCCCCTAATTTTGAGGAGGCCTTGTAATAAATTTTTCAATTTTTCTTACTATTTAGTCAAAATAAAATTGAAAATTGTCTTATGGACTAGAAAATTGCCTTGTTAATGAGAATGTTATGGCTTATTGCTGCACCATGATTTTCTTGTTCCTGAAAATCATCAAAGTCATGGTTTCTGTCATTACCCTCATCATCTTCAAATGTACCAATATTTTTTTCTTTTTGGTCCTTCCATGCTGTGACATCTTTTGACTTTTTAGGCCCCTTTAAAATTTTGCACATTAAATTTGCATTGTTCATAGTCTTTCATCAGACGCCACCTAAGAACATTCCCTTCTGTGTCACCAGATTTTCTATCTGTCCCACACTTGTTGATGGTCTCAGTTTCTTTAACAGTTCAAAAAACAGATTCACCCTTACCGGGCATTGATCCAAGATTCCATATGGCCTTGTGGAACTCACATCCTGTAACAATCTTGGCATCCATTTTTATGTTTCATTTACATTTGATACAGTGCCATTTGCTTGAGATTCTCCCTTTACCGTCCCTTTCAAAAGTATCGGTCTGAATTGCGTGGCAAATTTGCAGTGGACATCGAGAATACAACCGTGAATATAATTATGTATTGTAGATATGCACAATATTTTTGCTGTCTTCGCTGCTTTGTGCTATCTGCGCTTCTCTTTTGCTGTCTGTTAATTGTTAGTCAACATTTATGAATTTTGTGTCATGGGATGACAATGTTAAAACTTAAACCCTAACCAATTAGGCTTAATCTGTGAATCTAAGATGACCCCTGTGATGTCCCTCCTGTGCGAGGCTAATTTCAAGCATAATTCGCGCAGGAGTTCCTTCACGTTAGATGATTTGAGTGGCCGTATTGGGAGAAGGAGAGGGGAGAGAGAGAGGAGAACACTTAGGAAGACGAGGCGGGGAGTCGAGTTCGACGACAGCGTCTTCTTACCATATCGTTCCACTATTCACACATTGCTCTCTCAGAAGCAGTGGCGGAGTAGGACTCGTCGCTGACGTCATCTTCTTCTGCTCGGCTTCTCGTGGTAGTTTCGTATGGGCCTCCGGCATGGCTCTCGCCAGAACTGCCTCCGGCGCGGCTCCCGAGGGAACCGCCTCCTGGCGTGGTTGTCGTCTGAACTGCCCTCAGGAGCTTGGGCGGTCCTTATATATCGCCATGGTAATGGCGAAAATCTTCTGGAAGTTTTTAGAAAGGACTGTGGATCTCCAGAGAGGTGTCAACATATTTTCCAATTCGTAGAGTGGAGATTTTCCCATTCGTTGTTTTCTTCCTCGTTGGAGCTCAAAGCCACATGGCGGTGAAATAGTTTATAATAATACAGAATATTGCCATAAATTAGATTTAATAAGTCAAATGTTAATGGTTGGCTCATCACACCCCTCATTTTTCAACTGAGATATTTAGGAAAAAATCTCATCTTATATTTGGGTAAATACTGCTGGAAAATGTGTGGCTCAAAACGCATTAATCATGAACTTTGTTACAAACTTTGTTACAATGCCCTGGGAAGGTTGCAAGCTTAGGGTGCATACTCAGGGAAGCTATGTGGAATGCAGGGGTGACATTGCAAATGCAGAGATGAGACATGTTTGGGAGTTTGTGCACCCTCGATCATTAAAGCAATTGAAAGCACTATCAATCTGCTGTGCAAGTTTTGCACTGTTCAAGTTTCGCAGTACTGTCATGTATCTGTGCGTGCACACAAGATCAAGATTGCAGTCAATTGCTGCCTGCTAAGGCATGCACAAACTCCCTGTTGTTCCATGTGTACTGTTTTAATGACAGTGTTTGCGCTGTGCCCCACTTCACTGTGCTCCTTTCCCTCCATATAGCTCCTGCATAGCTTCAGCTTTGCAAGGAATGCAACTGCCCTCCAAGGATCAACAGTGCCCACTTCTTGCAAAACTCTGCTCCAGTCAAGATCAATCATTCCCCTCTTAGGGCTGAAATCTCTCTGTGAAATATCTTATATGTTCTGCTATCATAAACCATTTTGGGGGACATTGTGTGCAAGGAACTTGTAAGTACCTCCGTTGATTGGGCTGACTCTTGGTTCAGTGAGATGCTTAGTTATTGCAGTGGATGTCACAAATGAGCTTTCAGATTGTGAGTGTGATCACTTAGAACTTGCTAAACGGGAGTGTGAACTTTCATTGATGAACGGTTTTATGACACATGTTGTGTGCATTTTACAATACTGCTGCAAAGATAGTGGAGTTTGAAAAATAAATTAGCAGATTTAGAGGACATTAGTGAAGATGGTAACGATAATGAAGTTGAATATATTATTTCTTTTTTTAATTGTATTGTTAAAATTTTAGTTAGAGTCCTGTGACTTTGTGTCCTGCAGGCTCCAGGAGGTGGAGCGAGAGGGTCAGGAGGTAGCAAGCAGAGCTGCAGCTGACCGCCAAGCCCTCAGTACTCTGCAGAATGAACTGGTGAGGCACAAGCTAGGGGCACAGCAGCTGCGCCATGCCTTTGAGAGGTTAGGCTTGGATCCTGACCAACTGCAAGATCCAGAAACTGTTTTAGACAGGTAGGCATGATTGAAATGGAAGAATCAAAATTCTATCTTATTATTGCTTCAGGAGTTGCCATTGTTCAGTATATTATTCAGGCAAAAAGTTGACTAACTGTGAACATAAAATACATGAAGTCTCTTCTAAAACAAAGGTACTTTTTATTCTTTGCATTTGCCATATTTCATCTTCTGTCAAGAACTTCATTACTTATCTCAGAATTTTTCATAATGCTTTATTTGATATGTTTATTACAGCTTATGGTAAGTTCTTAATATACAGAGATGGGTAACTGTTTCTCTGTGAAGTAACTATTAAATTTTATTTAAACAACATTTCAGGGTCTTTTTGAATAACGTGAATCGATTTAAATTTCTGATCGTGAATTCAGTAGTTGCTTTAAGTAAGAAATTAATCTGAAAAGTTGTTTTTGAAGTTGTTTAATTTTATGTCCTGGGGCTGAGTTTTTATATGCCTCTTTTTTCCCTAGTAAACCAGTCCCACCCCTCAACCTTCTCCTAAAGCGGCCCTGAGGTACAATGGATAACAACACAGTAATAATTTTATATTTATGGCTATCTAAGAGTCCATATTTGTAAGAAACTGTGGAAGGTGGGTGTTAATTCCTTTTTGTATCTTCTCCCTTCATTATGATAAAATCTGTGTGTGTATCTGTCACAATAGACTTTATTTGTAAATGTATGTAAAAATGAAATGATCTAGTCTGTAAGTAATGTACTTGACGTTTCAGAATCCTTATGAGCCAGGAAGTGGTGCGTGGTGTGAAGGAGCTTCTGGAGAAAGAGGGAGCAGCAGAGGAGCCTGTGGATGTGGGTGCTGACTCTGCTGCTTCCATCAATCAGTCCAGTGAAGACTTGCAGTCAGAGCTGCTGGCACTGCAAAGCACTGCTGACACTCTCCAGTCTGACAATGCCCAGCTGCAAGTAACTGTGTCTACCCTCCAGTCACAGGTGTCTTCACTCTCCACTCAGTATACAGCGTTGCAGCTAGCAAATTCACAACTGGCAGCAGAAAAAGATGAGGTTTGTTCAAGAGTAGAAGCATTGAAATTTTACAGTTTCTTCTTCTTTCTGCAGAGCTGATGTGGTAGCTGAAATTGTTAAAGTAGGTGCACTCTAGTTGTCTTGGTTTAAAGAGGGTATGGGTTTGAATTGGGCATGTATGTTTGCTTTTGTGTTTTGTAATGGTTGAGTGCTCCCAACCAACATGTATCACCTTCCAATCCTTTTTCATTCCATTCCTTACGCACCCACCTAGTGATCCAGTGCTTGAGGCAGTTCTACCTAAGTGTATGTTAGGTTGGAATCCCACGTATATGGTATGAATGTTATATGTTGTGACATTGTGGGACAGAGCCGAGCACCAAGGATCACCCTCTATACCAGTTTCTTTTCCACTTCAGACTAAGAGCCTGTCCTCTGAACTGGTTATTTGGAGGCAAGATGGGTCTTGGGGATGCTTTGGCAGTAATCACTATTACCATGTTTACCCAAATGCAAGACTAATTATTTTCCCAAATTCTTTGTTTAAAAAATGTGATCATCTTATATTTGCAGTTTAAGCTTGGTCAGAGAGAATCACTCTTTCCATGCTGATGAAACAATATGCTGCAAAGGCAATAATAAGTCACACTCGTCTATCCCCTCGGTTAATGTGACCTGGAATGTCAGATCACTACAATTTTGCATGATTGTTTACTTTCAGAGGATATTGGATGAATGAATGGAGTGTAAAAGACCTCATTTCAATAGCCTTGTGCATAGCTGCTGACAGATGCATCCTGGTTGCACTCTTATTCATAACTTGTTTCTCCACACCCTTGCCAATAGAAAGACAGACCAGAGTTGTCATGATATAATATTAATACAATAGCAACGAAAACTAAAGTGATTCCTTGTCCTGAGGCATGCAGACTCGCAGTCCATTCTCAGGTTGTTATGCTTCAGTTGCAGGTGCGGGTCAAATACGTATTTCTATTCCCAAATATTTTCATGATGCCCTCTCAGACATGCTGTTCCAGTTTAGACGAATCTTTTTTTAAGGTGGGATTTTCACACAAATGACATTATAAGTTAAAATGCAACAGAACAATGAATAGAAGCTGGGGGCCAAAATTGTGTGGAAGTATGGGGATCAATGTGTTTGTAGTTGATAGCTGAATTGCACACACAGTACGATACAAATTTGAAATTATTGGTTCTGAAAGAAGCTGAGACCACTAACGATAGGATGGCTGGAAGAAAATTTGGTGTAGTAGAAAGAAATGTTCATAAGTGGTGTGAGATGGAAGTCAAATTAGACTCTTAAATTCAACTCTTAAAACTTTTAGGGGACCTAAAATGGGCAGATTGGAGTTGAGACCTAAAATGGGAGTTGTAGCAGTGAATTGTAAAGTACCTGCAAGAGATACATAATGACAGCTTCCCTATCTCTCGAGAAATATCAGAATGAAGGCACTCGAGAAAAAGAAAAACAAGATGGTTAAAATTTCAGTGAATGAGCTGGTGTGTAATAATGATGAAAATAGCTGGTCTGATATTATGGAAAAGAACAACGCTAGCTCAGTGACTTCCAACAGCTTTTGAAAAAAAGTTAAATGGGTTTGAGTGTTATATTCTCAAATTACGGAAAGAACATGGCTATTTGCTCCATCAAATTGGCAATGCTGACCAGATATCCATTTATTTTGATATGTCATGAAAACTAACAGTTGAAAACAAAGGTTCTAAAAGTGTCAGAAGCACTCAAAATGAAAAGGCCAGAATAACAGTGCAGTTATGTTGTGTGCTCTGGCTGATGCTAGGAAACTGCCTCTGTATGTTTTTCCGCGCATGAAAAGAATGCCGAAAGAGAAACTGCCAACAGGGCTCCTTTTCAAATGCCAAGAGGAAGAGTGGATGATACTTTATTGGTTGCGGATTCTTTGGAATACAAAATCAAGCTATTTGCTGAAAAAGAGGGGAATGCCGGTGCCAGATTCATTCATATCATGCAAGAAGGGACACATCACCCCAAAAGTTAAGAACTCACATTAACCCTTTGCGTGCTGTAGGCATGCCTACAGTGAGTCTTTTGGCAATATGTATGGCTGTCACTATGTGATGAGTCACCGGTCGATCTGTGCTCAGCACTGTCGGACACAGTAACTTTGAGATTATGGTGCAAATCCAATTATAGCCAAACACAGACACATAGAAAACTTCGAAAAACCCTACCAGTAAATGACAAGTAACAAAAGACGAAAGAAAGTATGAGTTAAGTAGGGCATAACAGGAGAGACTAACTTCAAAGACCCCAGCATTTGGATTGAAAAGTAAACAGCAATAGAAAATTGTCAGTGCGACGATAAAGAATCTTTTTGGAGGCAGTAATCGTGATGGGAGAGTGACTTTCCAAACCTCCTTGAGGCTCTCTAGCAATGCCTACAGAATTTATGTAACTAACTTTGTTCTCGTTCTACTCGTTCCTTCATAAAGGGCACACACCAGGCAATAAGCGTTTGCATTGTACCAAACCTCCCAACTAATTATAAATGTGAGTTCAGCAATCCAAAGCAGCAACAAATTATCAAGTACAGAACTGCTAAAATCGTCTCATAAATCTTTTGGCCCTCGCAAAAGGTATTACAAGAACGAGAATGGCCTCGCATCTGTACAAGTCCAAAAGCTCTCATTGACAGCCCAACAGCATATGTTGACTAGGGCAGAGGCCCTTGGGCATGGAAATTTTCCAAGCATTAACACTTCTAGAGCAGTCAAAGGGTTAACAAGTAACACAAGTTGTTGCTGAAAACAAACCATTCAAGGATTATCTCTGAGAACATTATAATGACTGGCTTCTTCAAGGAAATCATGCCCTCACTCCTGGGAGAAATTAAGGTAGCCCTCAGGATAGAAACTGGGAGCTACCAGTTGGAATAGGATCTCTATTGTGAAGGATTTCAAGAAGTGCTCCATATTCAATGCACTTGATGGCTCAGAAGATGACCTACTGTGGGAGGACCTGGAAGAAAAAAAACAAACATTGAAGATGAAAGTAAAGTAGTGACAGTATTGTTGGTGATGATGCCGATGTTGACAATAAGGAAGAAAACAGTGATCACACTGATGAGACTTGGATTTTTCTAGCCAGTAATACCAATTCATGATTAGTTACACTTAGTTAAAAATAAAAAAAATTCTAAGGTGGCCTTTTCAAAATTGGGAGTTCATTTTATATTCAAGGTCAACTTATATTTGGGTAAATTTGGTAAGTAATGATGGAGACATGCTTATGGGCTACCTTTGACAGCCAAATCTGGGGAGGATTGATGGAACGAGTGGACATTGGGGCAGGGTAGAATGTCCTGGGAACTTACAACACTAAACTTGTGATGTATTGGGATGGATGGATCTCTGAGGAGGCAAATAGGCTAACCTCATAAAAAAATAAGTGCTAACTAAATGGTGTCTCCGGTAGTGACAAGTGATTTAACAGATTATATACTATCGCAAGTAAAAATAAGATTATTCAATTTTATGTAAAGTGCTTCTGTGACCAGTCATATTGCTTTTGATTTACTTACTGCATGTAATTAAGGTATATTCTTCCTTTCTCTTGATGTACATTCATACTTACAGGTACACCTGCTTAGGGATTAAGTGAATAGGACATCTCTACTTTGTTAAGTAGATAAGAATAAATTGAAGATTGATATTACTCTCTTGTTAATAATGTTATTAAAATTTTACCTTGGATATCTTCTAATTTTGATTCTAATAATTTTTTTTAGTTTATTTAATATTTTCATTTCCCTTCTTTCATTTCAGCTGATGAAAGAAAAAGGATTGCAGCAGGCTGCACACAACCAACTTCTTAAGGATCAAGGTACTCTCCAGTCATTGCATGAAGTGCTTTCTGCTCAGTACGAGAGCTTGTCTGTCGAGCGAGAGGGGCTGAAGGGTACTATACGTGATCTTCGTTCGGAAATAAGAATGCTGAAGACTCAAAATGAGAAACAACATGAAGAATATATTTCTTTACAGCAGGAGTGTGATAAATTGAAAACTGAATCCCATTCTTTAGGAAATCTCAGGGCAGAGCACTCCAGCCTAAAGGTAATTATGTCGTATTTTATAATTTCTGTAATTTTATTTGTTTTTCATTTGTAAGAGTTAATAGTTTCATTTGTTCTATTCTTGATGTGTTGGGGTAATAGAATCTGATCATTGATTATTCCTTTGTACATTATTCACCTCTTGAATAGAAACATTCATACCTATATTATAGAAAAGAGCATTCTTTTTGGCATTCATTATCATTACTAGGTTATATTTGTTCTGGGCATTCTTTTGCAGATCTGATTATGTGCTGTTGTCTTTCAAAGCAATATCACAGCACTGGGTGCCACACTTTACTTACATTGTCTAGTTAGAGTTGAGTACAGACTAATGCAAGCAGGGTTTGTTTGCTTCCTTATATTTTAATGCTGACCCTACGACGATCCACGCCATAGTTACACGTATCCATAGGTGGTATGAAAATTACCATTGAAGCCGCAGCTGGTGAAGCATGAACCAGATTGTTGCAGATATACGTCATCCCTAGGGCTCGGACTTTGAGATTAAAATATACTTTTCCCCTTTAATCTACGGTTAAAGTTCAGTGGAAATTCCCCAATGGTTTTCATGTAACAAATTGCACAATAACTAAAAAATAATTATTTTGGTTAACTTGCATAAAAATAAATGTTATTATCAAAACTAATGTTATTACATATTCAGGACAATTATATATGGATAAATTAATATTTTGAATATTTTCACGTGTAATACTTTAATGAAAGACGTATCAGATTCGAAAGCAATAGTTGGTGACACATTACGTTACTGTGGGACTTCCCACGATTAAGCAGAGTCTTCCCAAGATTAGTCTGGTTCACGACCTCTCAAAACATCCGAGGGGCCTTTCCAACCTGTGTCTAACACTTTTGGCAATGGCACTGTGAGCGATAACATATTCTTATAACATGAGCACCTCCCAAACTTCCTCGGATTGCACTGACGAAATATGCAGAGTGATAAAGAGGATTGCGTCATGTTTTTCCTCAAGACTTCTTGCGATCTCGGTTACTGGTTTTCTTATGCGTAATAAATATTTTAGTCACTTTAACACTCCAATGATGCAAATCAGCGATTCCTGATTTTCTGCACCAATTTTCTTCTCTAAACAAAAGGAACAGAAAGCAAAATGGAAAATTTTTCAAACCACATCAACAGAGCCAAACTGAAATTTCTGAAATAATCTTCTCTTTTAAAAACCCTCTTAAATTGTCTATAATTGTTACTGTTTTGTTGCACCTCTTTACAACTTACTACAACTCTTTACTTAATATTTATACCTGGCAATGGTCTGCCAAGTTTTTTTTTATTCTCAGCTTTTCTTCATTAGAAAGCTGAGAAAAACTTTTAACCTGTAAACCCTGGCAGAAGTCAGTGTCAAAAATGCACATATAGTTCCATAAACCTATTAATTGACTAATAAATGGCATTTGACTACTGCAATCACCATAATTCACTGCACCCTCAAAACAGCTTGCACAGAACTTGTCCATGAGGCATACTAGCATATGCAACCATGCCATCTATTTTCTTACTTCCATATACCGTGGTGGTTGAAATTCATCACGGGGTTGAGAGGTTCTGCTCCACGTGTTGGTGTTGGGAATCATGTGCAACACAATAGAAAGAGTATGGGATAATGCGAAGAAGTTTGGCTCGTGTCGTACGCCAGGACACCCAGTTGTTGTAGCTGAAATCCAACTCCCTCTATGACAGCTCTCAGATGTTCGCTGGGGCTTGGTAACAATTGTTACAATCTATCTTAAAACTCAAAATAATTGTTACTCTAATACAGGTTAAATGGAAATGAAATTACTTAAGAAGTTGGCTAGGAGCGGCCTAGCAAAAAAATTTACACTGAAAAGTAAAAGTCACTGGTATAAGTACAGTAGGGTGCCTGATAGGCGTGAATGACAATGGGCCGAAACTTGGCCATGGCGCTGATTCACCGTGACGGTGTCGACCGCCGGGGTGGCTGTCCGGAATCCTTTTCACATCCCGCAGACGGGGAGAAAGGCGCTGCCCTCGGCGTGTAGGCGGAAGCGACAGATCGGCGTCCAGGCGATGAAACTGGTCGGGCGAATACCCCGAGCTTATCGGGAAGCGACCGAATGATTGACCATGGGCCACCCGAATAATTGATGCGGACGATCGCGTTGCTGAATTAACTGCTCAGCCGTATTGTACGTAACGTGTGGTCACTCGCGCATCAACCAACGAAACTCTGTACTATTATTTCGCGGGTTTCTCTCCGACATCTCCACGGAGGACATCAGAAAACAAAAGAAAAAAACGCGACCTCGTCTTCGGGCCCCTCTCAGAGGCTCTCCTCCAAGACTCAAACGACCTCCTCGGAGGTTCTCACCGGAATTCCATCTCTACGCGCAAAACTAGCGCAAGCCCCTATTTCCCCTATTTCCGAAAAGTTCGAGAACGTTCTACAGAATTTTTAAAAGACGGAGTGCCATTGGTTAGGAGCTATTGCGTGTCTTTTTTCTGAAGCGCCAATCGCTTCGTGCGTCTTACGCCCTTATGCAGCGGAAATTTCCACTGAGCACTCTCACTCTTGTAATGTAATAAACACTTGCTGGGTGGTCGCTGGGCCAAATATAAATGCGCGCCGAAACGCCCTTATGCAGCGGAAATTTCCACTGAGCACTCTCACTCTTGTAATGTAATAAACACTTGCTGGGTGGTCGCTGGGCCAAATATAAATGCGCGCCGAAATATTCTCAGGGGATGGTGCCTGTCAATAAGCTAGTTCTTCTCCGGGCTGGCGCCAGTTTGTCGCGGAAGGCAGCCCGCACGTGCGCCGTAACGAATCAGCCCCTCGCGTTGCCTAGGGGAGGCGGCGGGCGCGGCTCTCCGGCCTGACCTATTGCGTAGAAAGCGAAAGTACACAGAGTTATCCACGTATGTTATATTCGGTATCATCACAATATATATTTTATATCAAAGTCCTGTTCATGTGCATCACTTCCAGTCATCGTTAGGTAGTTTTTTTGGGTATTCTAGCAATGTTTGTTATTGACTGTTGTCTTGACGGAACAGACTGTTGGCTGGGTGGTGAAACTAAACTTTGTTTCAACGGAAATGCAGTGCCCTTTCTGTATGCAAGACTCGCTGCTCAAACTGCAAATTATTCCTTTGAAATATTTTCATGCCAGAAAACCCAACATAGGAAGTCGTGGAGGGAGACTGTTCATAGCAATTGCCGGCTAAAAATAATTTGTTTATTGTGCCTCTTGCTGTGCGCAAAATTATAGTAATGTTTTCATTAAAATACCACTCAGTGTATTTTAACGTAAGATACTAACCATGCAATTCATTTGCTGTTTTGCCTCGCTAGTGTGCACTTTGTATGGTTGTACTTGTTGCTGTGTGTATGTATAGTGTTAGTTTTCTGACATGAAAACATTCCGAAGAAATCATTTCCAGCTTGTGCAGTGAGCATTTCGGCTAGAGCAAGATTCTTTTGTACAATCCAGTTGTTAGGTTGGTAGCACCAAGTGGTGGTGGTGGGTCTGAAAATAAGTGAACATCACACACCACTCGTATAACCAGCAGATCGCTAGTATCTCCGAGAAGTTTAAATGATTCGCTATCTAGACATATAAAGGCTTTCCTCAGGAGATAAAGTTTTTTATTTTCCTTTTGTAGTAATATAATTAATATGTTTCTCCCATTTGAATAATTCAAAAAATTAATTACTTATTAAATGATTAGTACATCATACAATAGTGATTTGGGTATATTTTTATCTTTGCGGGCCTTTCTAGGTATAAAAGAAGAAAATGAACAGATACAAAAGAGATTTTAATATGAATAACTCACAAAGCAAATTTCACTCTATTTGTGACACATTCTCAGAGGCATAAGTTATTTAAACTGATATGTACTTATCATGGTTATTGCAATTTCACTTACGGTCAATCTGACCACTCCCATCATGCTAGTGTTAAATAATCATTGCATGCGATATTCTCAGTCTTTGCTATGTTATAGCATAATTTTTTTCATATGATTTGAATCTCCATTACTGTTAGGGATATGGGTCTGATTTCCTTTTTTCACTTTGCCTTTGCATGGGTCTTTAATACTCTTCAGTGTCCTTTATATTTGTGGTTTAGTTTCTTTCTCATTCTCCAGTCTATATCTTCTTGACATTTTCAATTTGGTTCTTGGGTATTTCTTTGTAGGGCTGCCCCTATTCTGTAACTTTCTCTTGACTTCAGTATTCATGCTTCACTATCATGCAGCAAGATTGGCATGGTGGTTACATTGTTTTGTATGATTTTTATTTTTGGATTCATTTAATGAGTTCTCCCTCTTCACTCTCACCATAAGTAGATATTCTGGTGTACTGCCTACATCACCATCATAATATATTTGATTTTTTCCTGTTTGATAATAATTATTGTGTTGTTTTCATGTGTATTTCATCTCCAGAGATTTTGGTGACGTCTAAGACTGTTTCACATTTGTTTAATCAATTCCATATATTGAAATGATTGTAAATATCAAGCACAACATTAATAGTGTTAGACCTACAACACCTCATTAGATATTTATTCTGATTCTCTGAGGAAAAATGAAAGAGAAATACTGGAATCTAAACCAAATTTCACTATTTTTGTATTCCCAAAAGGGAAATATATGTTATCCTACTAATCACTACTATAGCCTACACATCATTACTTAGTTTAATTAGGAGACATACAAACTAGGTATAAAACATTTTTATAATTCAATTCACAGTATCGACTCATAAGACCAACAAAACTTATTACTTTATGAAGCATTCAAGTTTATACAAATACTGTTCTTGTGGATTTCATCAGTAAACCCTATAAAATTTAGTTTGTTAAGTACCCAGAACACTGTATGATCATTTGCATAACAAAACAAGGTACAAGAACAGCTACTCTACAAGAATTAATGCTATCAATCTCATCTTATTGTTATCATTAAAAGGTAAAGGTATCCCCTGCGCATTGCACACAGGCCGATGTGGCCTTAAGGGGAGGTGAAGGTAGGGCTCCACCTTTTCGTCACCGATTTTTATCATTAGTGATTTTTAGAATTTTTCTGTTTACTTATTAGTTTCAATATGTTAGATATTATAATTAATTATTTTGTTGTTATCCTTTGCTTATTGTATGTAGGATGACTTCCGGCAGCTATTTACTGCAAATGAAAAACTTCGTAAGGAGTATCACAGTTCACAATTGGAGAATAGGACCATGAGAGTGGAGAATGGAAATTTAAAGCTTCGCCTAACAGAGCAACAAGGAGAATTGGCAAAATGCAATGACCACATAACAGCTTTAGAAGTAGAGCTCTCCAAAAAGAATAACAAATTTGAGGTATGTTTTAAAACTTGGCCATCAACATTTTTCTGCTATTTCGGTCAACAAAAATTTTGATGGGCATCGGTGGTGTAATTTATCATATTTTGTTTAAAAATGGAACTTCCATTTACATTGACCAACTTTAAAAATGCTTAATGAAAGAAACTAAAATTATCCACATGTGCAATTAAACATTTCTTGATCTTTGCAAAACCACAGAAAGACCAATTGAATCAATGATTTTGAAGAGACATCATTAAGGCAAGACAAAATTGACAGATGCATTGATTCAATGGGCTTGACTGAGAAGTTGCTGTTATCGACTATGATTACAATCAAATCAATCATTTTGAAACCATTGATTAAGTTGTAATCATACTCATTATAATTTCTCTCTCTTAATCTTCGTTAAGACATGGATTGGTTGAAAAACTTGGAATTGTAACAAAAAAAAGAGAACTTTTTATAAATTTAACTTATTATATTTGTTATTTATATTACTATTAATTTAACAGTTCGCAGCCTGTACATGCTGAATGTGAATTAGTCAGTTACTTACAATTCTTCACTCACTTAACTGATTACAACCCACGTGTAATGTTGCAGTTGTTGCTGCAAATGAACAATTCCTATGAAGATGACAAGAGAGTCCTTATGGATCATATGTCTCAAATGTTGAGTCAAATTCATGATTTAGTCACTCATTCTCTTGAAGATAAGCAGCATTACCATATGGAAGAGAAAATGTTGACGTAAGTTTCTTTAATATTCTTCTGCAAATGTTTCTAAAGGCTCTACTCATTATATCTTGTACATTGCCAAAAACAATAGGAGATTAACTATGTTTCTGGGCTCCCTATTCCTTAAATAAAAGGAGAAGCATTAGGAATATTACAAATTAATTAAAATAAAATGTTTTATTAAGTAAGGCTACTGAGCTCCTCTCCAAGTTTTTAGGCCACAGACCCCCCCCCCCTCCTGTTTTCTGAATGTAGATTTGGAAAATTGTGAAGAATCAAAGTAAGAATATTACAAATATATCATCTGTATGTTTAAAAAACTAAAGGTTTTCATTTATAAAGAAGTTTAATGATTTTTCCTTTAATCCATTTATGTCCACTGGGTCGTTTATGCCCCACGTAGAAAAATTGTTCCCGCTTTGTTACATGTATTAAATATTTATTTTTAACGACACCAGACATCCTGTTAATGTGTATTTTTGTCATTTCCTGCATTTCAACATTCGCTCAATAATCTTTATTGCAATTCTGTGAATCTTTCTGCACACGTGTATTGCGTCATTGTTGATCCTTCATCATCTATAAAAGAATCTTTTAGTTCGTAAGAGGCAAGAGACTTAGGTCCAGTGATTTTGCATTGCTGCAGACCTAAAACTATTGTATGAACCATTTATGTATCTCTGATAATTGTGCAGTTGTATTAGTATAAAAACCTGGTGGGTTGTTAATGACTCTTGTCAAATCTCGCCTTACATTTGGTAATTCTTGTGTGTTACATGTATTCTGGTGTTGGCATTCTTATATTTTGCATATTTACACATAAAATATCAAGAACTCACGAAATTCTTTCATTGTTGGAAACTACAGATCTCAAGAATGTGCCGGGAGATTTGGATGTAGTAATTATAGCCCCAATTGCTAAAAACAATTCCGATGGTGACTCTGAAGATGAAATGTGCAACTATCCTGATTCTCTCAGCAAAAATACCCTTCATGCTCATGTAGGGTTCTGGATGAATGAATTACTCTCTGTGATAGTCTTGATAGAACATAACAATGGGGAAGACACATAGTATTCAGTTGCACAGACAGGAAACTGACAATTTTCGAATTTCTTCTATGTCAATGCTTCCATCCACTTGAGAATCAACTTGGACTCAGCTGAACAATTTTTCTGATTTCGTTTCTTGGAACGCAGTGACTGAATCACCATCAACAAGAGTCTCTTGCCAAAAATTATCTACCAATTGATTTTGAAGTATTTTGTAATGACTTTTGGTGACAAATAAAGTGAAGATCTCAGTATTATTTGGAGGGGTATTACGGGATAGGATGGATCAAATGGATCAAAACATAGTCTGTTACAGAATTAGCTTTAGAGGGGAAAATGGTATATTCCAGTATTTTTCTGAATGTTTGTGTTCTGAATGTGAACAGTGTGTGGCAGCTAGCAAAAGCCAGTCTTTAGATAACTTACAGTTTCATAGAGAAATTGCAAAGACATTGATGCAAAAATCTAGTTTACATTTGTCTCCAGGGCCACGTCAAATAAACATTTGTAATACTATCTAACTTTCAGCATGCAAAAACAGCAGAACAATGTTGAGTGACTATCACAACACTGGTGTGCAGTGTGGAGAAGCAAAGTTACTGAAGGATGTTCTCAAGTAAATTGTAAAGTTCCTCTTCAAGATGGGTAGTTTTTAATACATCCCTAAATAAGATTTTTTGTATTATAAGTGTAAATTAAGAGACTAGAAAAGACAAAAGTAAAATATTTTTCTCTCTAATGATGACTTATAAGTCCACTGGGCTGTTAACGACACATCCCAGAAAAGCACTTTCTAATTATTTTGTATCAAAATGTTCCTGTTACACACATTCACACTACTAAAAGAAACCTAATATCAAGTTTTGAAAGAAATTACTCTGCAGAAAGGTATGGGCATAAATGGGTAGCGGCTGTCGCGTTTGTGTCGCCATCTGCCGCTTCTTCTGTTCCGGGAGGAACTCCCTGCCCTGGACAGTCCGCATCGGTCACTCAAGTAGTGAGCTTTGTGCTGCCCTTTGTGTAATCCTAACAATAAATAGTAAATTTTCATAATAACTTAAAATTAATAGAATGAACACTTACACAGTGTCATTTGTTCGTTCTGTCATTTCAAGGCCAATGATGTTCCTCAAATCTCAATGTAGTAACGAATACGGTGGCAATTGAAGCCCTGTCATGCTTAAGAATATATATGTTATGGCCTTACATTATAATTTTACTTTTTCAGTTCTCCTCTCATTGACTTCAGTATTTAGTAATTAACATTTTACTCATTTTGATGTGGGATATGATGACATTACTTTTGTTAGCAAGGTAGTTTACCAAATTTTTCAGCTTGCTCCATTTCAAATATCTACTTCCCCTCACACTTCAGGATCCATGAAAACTTTTCATTAGATAAGCAAAGCTAATTAAAAATGCTTACATGTTGGTTACTGTTAATTTTGAAACTGATGGATGATGATGGAACCAAAAAAGGTTAACAGGTTTATGTTCAATGTTTGGTGACGGTTGATTATTGATATAATGTTCACAACACTTAAACCGATTCTCACCTCTTTGTCAGATTTCCTGCTGTAGTTCTTCAGTATCTTTTTTTAACATTATTGAGTTTCACTGTAATAATGAAAACACGGCTTATTTGAACAAAAATTGTTTAATAGGCATTGTTCTTAAGTTTTTAAAATGAGTGATACATATAAGTTTTCCATATAACACAGAAAAAAATACCTTCTCCAACCATGAACTTTAATTCAAAATGTTTTCATGTTCTTCAAAGTTACCATGATATATATTTCTCAAGTTCTTGTATCTTAGCATTTGATTTACAGCTAGAAGACAACACAAACGACTCATTTCATCATTATAAAATGATTCCAACTAATGCACTTAAGCCCAATTGTACAACTTGGAATAAAGCAAAGAGAAAATTTATTCCATGGATTCAGGAAAAAACGGTTGTACGAATTGGGAGATATTCAGTGAATAACATGAAATAATCTCTAAGTAAAAGGAGCAGTATGCTTATTGTATTGTGTAGCAGTGGGTAGCAATGGAATTTTTGGATAGCAGTGATGAATTCTTGTCCAGTGATGAATTTTTTTGATTGTGTAAATGAACAAAGCTTTATCCAAGGCCAGATTCATTAAATGAATATGATGATGATGATGATGAGGAGGAGGAGGAGGAGGAGGAGGAGGAGGAGGAGGAGGAGGAGTTTTTAACCAGATTGCAACTATCTAAATCCACAGGGTTTTGGATCTTGTGAAGGATGATTTGAATCATCATTCAGATAAATAAACATTTATCAAGTGATATTTTTTGATGAGCTGCTTAGTGCCCTAGAAAAAATGAAGTCATATTTTCAAAGTAATTGGGTGAATTTGTTATTCCAATTTCACTTGGAATTGCAGCAGTACAATAAAAAGAATGTTTTTCCATGTTTGATAAACAGTATTATTTTTACCATGTTATACATTTTTCCAGTATATTCTTAATACAAGGGAAATAGTTAGATGTGAATTGAAGTTATTTTTGAGGTTAGAAGCACAGCACTTCTAAATGAGCGGAAACAAGCTGAAATATACAAAACACAAGAAGTAAAGAATAAATATTTCATTAAAACACTATCGAATGCAGTACCAACTTTCTCTTTCACTGACGCCTCTTCAGATAAACACAAGATAGTTATCTGTGGAATAAATATTAGTCTTTCAACACGACGAGTTGTTTATTCTCGGAAAACGCAATTCATAAAGATAACTATTCCTGGAGATGTCATTGTATAAGACAGATGCCCAGCCCTTAAAGAAGTCACTATGTAACTACTACACTATGAGCAAAAATATACTGTTCAAATGAATTCTTTTTGTATTTCAGACCTGAACCACAATATATTTATTACATTAAACCTCTCAAAGTTCAGACCCCACGAGTTGCAACTGATCTATCGAAAGCAGTTGAGTTTTTATAGACTAAATATTAGGTGTTTTTAAATGCAAGGATTAGTGGATGTGTATAAATGCAATGTCCTGCCTGTGAGTCTCTTCACAAAAAAATATTCAGAACTGATAATTATATGTAATTCACCATGTTTGAAAGTAAAGATGATTGCAGTATTCCTCACTATAGTTTGCTATAACTTACACTTATAGATCTTGGAAAATGTAAAACATTTGAATTACATTTTCAAAAACATGTTTAATTCTGTGTTCAAGGGGAGTGTTTGTATTGTTCTGGAATTTGTGAACCTCCCTCATTTTATTAAACTTGAAGAATAAGTACTGAATGAAGTAAAAAATATTTTGGGGCTTTTCATTTTCATTAGAGTGCATGTTCAATAGAGTGTACAGAAATGTTGTAACTTTTTCTGTTGTAACATTTCTGAACCTCTTCTTTGCATGGGATGTAATCATATGGATTCAGCTAGTACAGAAAAGAGTTCTAAAAGTTCTCGATCTCACAAAGAAAAAAAAAATTCAAGAATTGTAATTTTTTTCCCCAACAGTAACCTTTTAATTGGATACACATAGTCTAATGATTTTCTAAAATATCATTTGTCCAAGCCTACAAATAGGCATCTGTCTCAGCTTCAACCTCATCATTTGAAGTGAATCTTTATCCAGCATGACATTTCTTCAGAATTGGATATAGGAAATAATCGCTTTGTGTGAAATCTGGTGAATATGGTGGATGTGGAAGCACCTAAAAGTGGACTTTGTGAAGTTTTGCATGTGTGTTAATGTGCATTGTCATTACAAAAGAAAACTTTCTTTTTTTGCAAGATGAAGGCATTTAACATGAATAATGCCTTTCAACTGGTGTAGTACTGAAACTTAATACTCCTTGGTGATAGTTCGGCCCTTCTGAAAGTTGTCTATCCATGTGTATCACACCAAGAAAATCCCCAAAAGATGTTGCCTTGACTTGTCCTGCAAAGGGAACAGTTTTTGTTTTGTTTGGTGCTCCTTCTCCTTTACCTACCTACTGTTTTGACTGCTCCATTCTCTCTGGCATGTGTTGATGTATCCTATTTCACCTACTATTTTGAAATGTCAAAGAAACTTACTGGTATTGCGACTCAACCAGTCGAAACATTCTTGAGCAATGTTCATGTGAGAGAGTTTCAGGTACATTGTCAACAAATGTGGTACTCATTAAGCTGAAGGCTTTGACATACCCAAAAGTTTATGTGAGATGTATTGTACACAAAGTGTTGAGATCTCTACAATGCCAGCGAACTCACTTATTTTCAGGTACTGATCACTTAGAGTTTTTGTCACAATTTCATAGTTATAGAGGTTTTGGGGCATCCTGAGCAATCATCTTCTTGAATGGATGAACAGCCTGAACAACCCACTCTTGAATTCAGCAGCCAACTCTTGACCTTCATCATCTATCCATTGAATGGATGAACAGCCTCTCTTAAATTCAGCAGCTAACTCTTTAACCATTTAAAATGAAGAGGAACAAACCCTTCATTGTGGAATCTAATTCCTCTTTAATGTCCATTAGAGTTAAACTTTTAAAAACAAAGTATTTTATCACCATTTGTAATTCAGTTTTATCCATTTTGGAGAAACTTTACATATCTCAGTGTTTTCAGGTTCAGACAATGAAGCAATTGAAACTACAAACTTGAAACTTAACAGTACATCATATCAAGGAGTGTGGATAATAAATATTACAATATTTTGTCTATCTTCTCACCCCCTCTGTATTGTTTTGAGAACTTATAGAACTTCCATAGTATTTGTTAAGAAATTTGAATTTTATTGTAAATGCATTTTCTTTTACCATGATTGTTCCCTTTGCCTTTTAAAAACACACAATTGTGGACATTTTTAGACTTGGCTGTTGTCATTCTTCTGTTTGTTGAATGTAATACTCTATGAAGTTTCTTGTTTAATTTAACGTGTTTAAACAAAGATGTTAATTTAATGAACATTATGCTTCATTTCAAATTTAATTTTCCAGAGACAAATTAAATAATATTCGCCGACAAAAAGAAAAACTAGAAGAAAAGATAATGGAACATTATCGGAGACTTGACAGCTGTTCAACCAAAAAGTAAGTATTTTCATTGACGCGATCACCTTACTCTTCACATTCTTTTTGTTTTTAAGTATTCAGTATATCTTTCTTTGATATTCATTGAACTTCTCTATCCACCATTGTCCATCCATCATTCTCTTGTAATCTTATCAACTTTAGTGTAGAAAAGAGTATACACATCTTCAACAGAGGAATTGTGGGTAATAAAAGAATTAAGGATAGAATAAAATTAGAAGGTGGAAGATAGTTGGGAGGGGAAGAGGATGACGTAGCTGTTTGCTACACATTCTATCATGTTGTGTCGTAGCTACCACACTACAATATCTGATTAACAATAACAACCTAACAACACATTACCCCAGATTCTCATTCAAGTATTGCACTTAGCAATATTTACTTCATTCTCAATGTGCTCTTGACATTTCGAATGACCCTCAGCTAATTACGTACATTTGGATCATATGATTCATATTTTCTCCTCTTTAAGGCAACAACACAGTGCAAATACTGAAGCTTTTGATTTGTTGTTGCTTAGGTTATGGCACTGCCATATAACCATTTCATGTTAACCACCTTCTAATTTTATCTACAATAAATTATTGTACTGGACAGCTTTGGAATAAAAAGAACCTGTTCAAAAAGGTTCTTGTTATGGCTACATGTAGTCTCTTGATGTTATTGAGTTGAACCATTTTATCTCAATTCTTTTATTTGCTTTCATCTTATTTTATTTCCTTGCTCTGTACATTAATGTTTAAAAAATTATGTATGATAAATTTGAAACAGATACTGTTAAATGGGGGTTATGCTGCCTTATTGTTTTTTTGTCATGTGTAAACTGGTATTACTGATTTGGTTCATGAAAATCAATATCAAAAATTTGAAATTAAAAATAAATAAACTTTGTAACAAAATGCTTGATCCCTGCTAATGAGAATGAGTTTGTCCTTTCAACACCTTGTTTGCAAAGTATCTGTGTAAAAGAGCTGTAGATAAAAATCAGTTTAGTTGCATTTTGAGATGCCTGTAGAAACATAGTTTCCATAAAAACGTTTCTCATTAATTATGATTATGAAATGTCATTTTATGGAGTAATGCTAGTCACTCAGCAAAAAAAAAAAAAAAAAAAAGCATTTGAAGATATGTAAATTACACTCCTGTCGACTGGGAAAATGCAAATGTAAATATAGTAATCAGATGTGGTCTGAACAATTAGTGATTGAACACTGATAGATAAAATATGCTTTAAAGAATAGATTGCAAAATTGTTGCTGGTGTTTTTTTCAAAAAGTTTCAAATGTTCAATTTTCCTGAATGAAAAAATTTGAAGTTTTCATAGTGCGATGATACTTCCTGTATCATTCTTTTTGTGTTTGTGCTTGTGCTTGTGCACGTGCATGTGCATATGTGTGTGTTTCAGTTTCCTATACTTGCTCTTTTTAACACAAAAGCTAATTCATGTACAGAAAATCATGATATTGTTTTACCTCAAATGCCTGTAGTTTTACAGTAAATCTTTATTAAAACAGTCTGTTTCTTGATTTTGTTGCCATGAATGAAACTTGAAGGTTGTTTGGAGATTAAGATTTTGCTAATAATATAAGTTTTATTTTCTATTTAATTAATTGAGGATATCACATGAGAAATAGTAAGATGTTTTGTCCTTATTTGATCTTTTGCTAATTTTATTGACATGTTCTTTACTTAGGAAAAGTTTTGGAGCAACCTTGGTAAAGCGTGTTAGAAAAGCTGGCTCTGAATTCATGAGTAAGGTTCCTCGAGTAAGTAATTCATTTATTTGCAATTTATTTATTGAAAATTTGCATCTTAATGTAAAAATGTAGGAAAATATTTTGTGTATAACCATAGTAAAATGATGATTTCTCAATAATTTTTTATATGAAAATTCAAAATTTTACCTCTCCTAGGACACTTGTTTCTTGCAAAATTTTCTGGTTACTTGCACCTCATTTTAAATTTGTCTCTTTGGCTTTTGCAGCTTTGAATGTAACTTTCTGTAGAATGTTTTGAAGTGCCAAAGTTTTAATAAGAAACTTCGTATTTGTAGAACCGGAGATCATGGAGAGAAGATTCACAGCTTGAGGAGCATCCCCAGCCTTGTCATGGGTCGGAGTCAGGAGAAGGTGGCAACGAGTCAGACACGAGTATGGATGATGCTCGTTCTCGCCTTCTCAGAGGTAAGCTCTGCTCCACTGTTTTCTTGCTACATTGCTATACAAGACATTTTGAAAGTACTAACAGATCTGTGACATTTCTTCAAGAAATGTATTTGTTGTAACAATGAGCTCCAAATATCTTGCATATCTGCGTTCCCTAACTACATTTCTGGATGTATTCTTGGCATCCATCATGGTTGTGTCAAGCAATTTAGAACAGAATTTTTTAATGAACCAGCAAAGAGAGAATCTAAAATGGATAGCTTTGTAATAGGTGAAACACAATTTGAAAATGAATAAACATTGTTGCAAAGATTGTTTTACTACATGATGTTTGATGAGGCCACATAATAGTCAGTTCAGTTCACCTGGTTATTGCAAATCTGCGATTTCCACAAAAAATTTGCCAATAAAATCTCTTCCAAAACTGGTTTGCAGGTGTAAAATTATGAAAAGAAAAAGTTAACAAAAAAACACAAACATTAGTAACTTGACTCTTTCCTGCATCTTCTGTGGAACACATTGGAAAAGGAGACATATGGGTGCACCTAGCAAGTGCTGGCTGTGGCCAGACCTGTGTACTGAGCACAACTTAGTGGCATGGGTCCCATATTGTTATTAATGCAGATACAGACTTGAGGGAAAGGCTCTGTTGTGGTGCAACGTGTACACATCTCACATAACAAGCTTCTAGGCCATGCAGATAGACCAAGAAACATGGGATAAGTGTGAAAGGGTGATGCATGGTGCTTGGGAGAGTACCATCGTGCACCACAAGGGTAATCATCCACACCTAAAAAGGATTCAAGACCATAGCCTTTCTGTCTGAGACTGCCAACATGCTACTTACCTTAATTCTCTCAATAAGCTAAAGCTCAACAATTAAGAAATTTGACAATTTGAAAACTGATTGAAACTGAACTTCAGCATTTGATTTCAGATACTCATAATTCTGATGGTTTTACCCAGAGTACCTTAAGCCTTGGCAGTGCTGGAACAAGGAGAACTGTGTATTACACAGGAGAAGAAAACAATGAAAACCAAGAAATTAATAATTCCTCTTTTGTAAGTATTTATTTGATTATTACTTTCTTGTATATGCAGTAGAGTGAAAGTTATAGGAGGGGGGGGGGAAATGGTGTTGAGTTTTTAACAGAAATACATCTTTTGGGGGATCCCTCTTACAGAAAAGGGTTTTATTTTCTTCCAAATGTCAGTCTGTCCATCTGTGATCAACACTGGCACCTAAACTCTACAAAGGAGTTTCTCAAAAATAAATGTTCCACGATTGATCTGGATTGACTGAGGACCATGTGAATGTGAAATATATCTTTTAATTTTTGGGGGTACTTTCCATAATGCCCCTAGGACATTTTCAAATTTTCTCAAAAAGTCTCAAAATTCTTTCTAACACTTTTTGCCCATATAAAGCAAAGTATGCTTAAATACCTGCATGGCCACTTTCTGGAAAACCAAGACAAATCAGGGAATTACATTGCTCTGGAAAGGTCTGGGAAAAATCAGGGAATTTGTAGCAAAATCATTAGAAGTTGAGGAAAATTTTGAGAGGATTATAAAACTAGACATAAGTCCGTAAAAACATTAGTATTGCATTATTTTTTTATGGTTTACTAGTTTATTACTGTGTGTTTATGGACCAGAAATGAAACGTATAATGCTATACTTAACACCGTTGTGGGCCTTTCTGATTCTTTATGCCCTAGAGCCTTGTGGATACTTTAAGACCCGCTCTAATACCAGCACAGCACATACAACATTTTTATGAATTCGATTTTTTTAAAGTTAAGTTGCTAGCAAATACAATAAATAAATGGCATAAAGCTAAGATAAGTAAAATAACTTGTTGTAAACCTTATTTTGCTTAATTGATATGAAAATTGCAATTTTTGAATGTTCCCGTGAATTTATAATTGCCTTAAGTCACTTGCATTTCACTGTTACGTATCACCTTTTTTAGAGACATCATTATATTCTTCTTGAGGAGCAGTACTAGTAGTAGTAATAAGATCTATAAAGCACATCAGCTAACACTCTCAAAATGTTTTTTTGTGTTATGACATATTCTAAATCACTTTGGGCAATAGAGGCTAATAACCTAAAAGTACCATTTAGTCAATGCAGTACACTGTTATTCACACTGGTAACTCTCAAATACACCATAAACAGTTTCGGATATTTTTCGAGATTTTAATGGAAACCATTGTTCATAGTTTCCTTGGCTTTTGCAAGACTTTCCACAGGAACTTCACAATATTCTTTCATTTGGTTCAAACAAATCAGTCCAATAAACAATTATGCAATAGTAATTAGATATATACTCTGTTTTATTTGTCTGACCTCGCATTGACAAATGACTATTACAATGAGTCTTTTCACTTTGGACACAAGCAATATAAAATGTTTCAAATTCTCGTTTTATTCAGCAACAACTAGTAAACCATAAAGTTTTGTATGCACCATGGGCATTACTAGATGTTTTTGTCAGTCAGGTGACTTCAAACCCTTCAGGCCAGAGGCCTTTGGGTTTGGAAGTCACCTTCAGGGCAAAAACAGCCACTTAACGCCCTTGATACATAAATAACTATTTCTCAAATTTATTTAGCTAGAAAATATTGTTCATTCCTACTTTGTCACTGCAAATCAGAGAGCTGTCCAATTAGTATCTGGGTAATTTTAATATTTTCTTTAAGTGTGAAATTACAAATTGTTTCATGAAAAAAATTTAAAACCATGCACTGGAAAATGAAAAGTCAGGGAAATTTGTTCCAGGAAATGAGGATAAGTCTCATAGGCCAATTTTCATTAAAACCCCTGAAATTTAAAATAATTCCTTAATTTAAAAATTTTTTGGACACACTGCTTTAGATAATTTAATTTAAATAAATTTTGAGTCCAAGTGTGAGAATTTTCTGTGGTGTTAAAACCCACAGAATATGCCATTGAATATTAAGCTTTTTCCCCCTCTCCTACAAATCATTATAAACTTCTTTTGATAATCGTTTTTGAAGAGATGATTGAAGTATTAGTAGGATAGAAGTTGCAATATTGCAATATAACCGTTACAAAAAATATAGAAAGTATGTACTTATAAAGCAGTTTTAAGGTTTTAAAATTGTTTGGAAGAGCATTACTCAATTTTTCGCTTATTTCCTTAAAGCTAATTTTGTTGAATTTTTATAACAGAAATGAAGTTGCAAGTCATGTCCATATCAGGTGTCATAATCATGAATAATTTTATATCTCATAGGTGAAGATTCAAGATGACAGATCTAGCTTTCATGGCACAACAGAGCTTCCAGACACTTCAAATTCACAACAGGATCAGAGGTAATGTTTTCATTATTTTCAGTTTCTCTTGCGTACTTTCACCGTATTGTGATTTTTTCTAAGTAAATTCTTTCTTCAAATAATTATCATATTGATATTTTGTAAATTTTGTTATTTATTCTTAGAATCTCTGAGCAACTAAGCAAAAATAACTACATCAATACCGCTATTGAATCAGTGATTTCAGACAATTTTTGAATTCATATTACATCAATAAATTAAATTCAAAATAAAGATTCTTGAAACTTGTTGCTATTTTACAAATATGTTTGATTCTTTATGTGTGACAGTTGAAGTTTGACTGTTGAAATTTGACAGTTGAAGTTGATCTGTGAATAGTGAACATTCCTCAGCAAAAAGGCATAGCTGTGTGTTCATATGTTTGGGAAAATTCTAACTATATAGAGTTGGGCAACAGGGTACTTTAAATTTAGTATTTAAATTCTTTGCCAAAATACTTTAGAAATAAATGCAACAAAACCTAATTGTAAGAGTCCCTGTTATAAGGGAATCTCGCTAACAGGAGACAAAATTCATGGTCCTAAGGACATTTATATATAAACAATTCATTTATTTAAGAGACCTGTTACAAGAGTTTCCCACTTATTGTGGAAGAGATTTTGTGCCCTGCCGTGCATTTCTTCTTGCTTGTAAGAGAGAAAACGTTGCAATATTTGAATTGCCTTCTATTAATCTGCGAGTGAAGGCATTGAAACAAAAGGTTTTGTCATTTGCCTATTAGCACAAACCGGAAGCTATGTCATCTGAGAAAGGTGTTGCTCTCAAAAATGTCTATGATGCTTTGTCAATGGATGAACAATTTGGTCATTTGAGAGATCAACTGTGTGTACCACAGGGTTAATTGCATTAAAACTTATTCCTCAAAAGAACTGTTATTATCTAACGCTGTCCCAATCATATACAATTATCTTAATCTTAAGGATTTCATGTATTTCTGATGGTGAAGCTACGAAGCTAGTTTGAAAGAACATAAAATTACCACTGTCATCTGCATTTACAGATTTTTAACAAATAGTACATCACAACAACTCCAAAGATTTTAAAATGACATTCAGATGAAATGTTTTCTGGTAAAATTTATAATTTTATTGTTACCTTTATAATAAACCCTAAGGGATTATTGAAGTATTATAATTCAATTTAAACATAATCTTTGTGTGACTTCTTCCTGAAACTGTTAGATGCAAATATATTGTTGTTCAGTTTTAAGAAAATAAAAAATATTATTTGTGGTTCATCTTGACGGTGCATATTTTTCACTAAACGATATTTGGAATTGTATTTGTGTTTGAAGTAAAATAATTTGATTCAGTTTTGGAATGTTAATTACTTAATTCCTATTTGCTGCACTATATCCAATGGGGTTCAGTTCATCATCCAGCAGTTAGCTAAGGATTATTGGGAGGAATTATGAATTCCAAAACTTGTGCTGGAGTTGATGCTGGAGCAGTTAGATTTTTGAAGGATCCCTGAAACGAGTAAATTATCATGTACTGCAATTTTTCTAACTTTGCCCGTCAAGGCCCATCTTCTTGATGGAATATGTCGCAGTATTTCACGACGTTCTCAGTCGTGCCGCCAGCTATTGCATGATCGTGACCGTATCAAGGAGTGCTTGCGATCATGCAAACTTCTAGCGGTACGACGGAGAAAGAATGCCGTGTGATATTCCATCGTGGCCATGGGGGCTTGAGGGGCAGAGTTAGAAAAATCGCACTATAGTAAAGGTAACTGTTTAGCAGAAAGAAAATTTTTAAATTAGAAAATTGAGTTATCAGTGAATGCTATCCAGCCGATGATTTAGTTGACAATTTGTATTAAAATTGAAAGACAGAAAAATATTTTTCAACAATTCAATTTGGCAGCATGAAAATCTGCCCATTATTGTTCTTGTCTCTGTCTTTGTAAAATTTGAATTTCCCATGACAACTTTCATTGTACAGCAGGTTTCTTGTTTACAACCGGATATCAACCGTGATTGGTGGTGGAGATGCAGGTGTGGCTAGTCAGAACCAAGCACTACATGAAGCACCCAGCCAGGGCAGTTTGTTGTCTACTCGTTCCCATTCTCCTGCACCAGGAGATAATAAACGTGGTGGCCCATCACGTGCTAACAAAAGTGGGAAAACAGACAACTCTGTATGGTATGAATATGGTTGTGTGTGAAGGTGTGGAGCAAAATTTGTAGTTTTTTATAGCTTGTACCATGTTTCTATAATAACCTCCGTGCCTGAGGGCATTGTCTCAGTTGAATTTGAAATATCTGGTCAATGTTCAAAATTTTTGTTGAGCATTTATTTGGACAATTTTTGTAGACATTGCAGAACATTTTCTCATACCAATTGAGAATAATTCCATTTACGTGCCTACATCTCAATACCAGGTGCAGAGAAAATAAGATATGATAAAGCCTACATATGAAAGGGCTGGAGGTGTTTGGAGCATATTGTTATTTATTATCAGGTATATTTGCAACCATGCATTTTGAGATTCTATTCAAAGGCTGTAACCAAGCCCTTTTCACTTTTTTCAAGGAGTCTAAATGAAAATATGCATAAAAGCATATTGAATAATTGTTCCACCCCTTGGGCAAGGTGTTTACAGTGGCTTTGAGGATATTTTTATAAATAATTTATTTACGAATGATTTTTCTTATACATCACTGTGTGGTATGCCTTGCACACAATTGCGTAGATTATACTAACTATTTTTAGCTTTATTCAAATAGATTCAGACACCATCAGGGCTGGTCAGACTGAACAATCTGGCTTCTGTGCAACAGACGAAATGCTTTCTATTCTATTTTATAGTTGAACTTCCTAATTACTACCAGAATCTAAATATTCACCTTTTCAACTTTACTGAATTATTTTCTCGACCTGAATTTGACAAAATTTAATTCATTAAAGAAGTTCAATTTTATTCTAATGATATTTACCCTGTTTCTGAATTTTAGAAATATTTAATTTATTTTGTGTGGACAAATGGTCCAATTCTGAATTTTATTCCAGCTGTAAATTTTAGTTCAGTAGACTTGCCATGGGTATTTTTGTATTATTTTTCAATTCTGGGGTGGGTCAAATATTTAATTGGTGTCTGTATGTATTTGTGTATATTACTCTTTTTAATTTAAAGACTGCTTTCATAAGTTGTCACATTCCTGCCTTATTAAGAAAAATGAGACTGGAATAAATGAAAAATGTTCAGGACTAAGGCATGGCTGTACCTTCATTCAGAGTGATTTCTATTAAGAATTCAGTTAATCACTTTCAGTGCAAATGTTGAGGGTGTTGCTCATTATCTTTGCAGCAGTTTCAAAAGTATAGTCTGCCATGCTTTGTAGTGAATATTAAATGTATAGTTCCTTAAGATGGAATGTCCAAAATGACCTTAAATGAGTCTGTAGATCTTGCAGTATTTCACTTGGCAAAATTATAGCCTTGTTTGTTTCTTCAGTATAAATATATTCATAATTTGTCCATAGCCTATTTGTAAATAGTACATGCATGATCAAGTTTTAAATTATTTATTTTAGGAGTTTACATGAAAAATGTAATACCATAGTTCATAATGCTATTTTGTTGTGCTGACAAGTAATAGAAATGTTTCACTATTTGTTTGCAGATAATGATATTATTTGCCACTATAATTGCTATAGGCCTATCTCAATGTATGGCATGTTGTTAATTTTTAATACTTGCAATAGCGCTAAATCAACTGGGGAAGAAAATGTTGTTTTGGTTGTTTCAAATAACCATTTTGGATTAAAAGTGCATGGTCTCTTTTACACATCATCTATGTTGGGAAGTGTGAGGTAAACTACCTACTTTCATGCATAAGAAATATAAAGTAAATTTTCATATTCTGTCTGTTTATATAGCCAAAATTGATACCTAAGCCTTAATCTTAAAAAAGAATAATCTACTCTCCCTTCGTTTCAAAATTTAAAAGTATCTCTTTGTAAACCATTTTAAAAATAAATTGTTCATGTAATATTGCAAAACAATTCAAGGCAATATATATAAAATAAGAATTTTTGATTTTAACTAAAAAGTAGATTAGTTTCATTTTCATTTCTTACCATAGTTTCATGTATCCATTGTAGTAGTTAAATAATAAAAAAAGGCAAAGAACTCTAAGATGTATACTACGGCTTAGTGATTCTTTCAAAATTTCAATTTTATAAGCAATTGTACTATTTTTACTTTTCTAATTAGCCAGGCAACATTGATAAAGAGTTAATAATCTTTAATATTACAAGACAGGCACACAGGCTCATATTTTTTTGTTGTCCCATATTAAGGGACACTCATTATCCGAAAAAGACCAATATCATTCCAAGTTCAAGTCTCATTGTGCATTTCTCATCAATTAATGATAGGCTGATTTACACTAACTAGGTTTATTAGTTGTGGACACTTCTTTCCTCAAAAGAATGTAAATTGATTATGCAACATCAAATTGACTTATGATCAGAGACATAACTCCTTTCTATACCAATGTTACTCTTGTCATTATTGATCTAGAATTTTTTGCATTAGTTCATCTGCTTAACAGTAGTGGGTGTGATGCACATTGTGACAAAGACAAGCAAAAATAATTAATTATTAAACTAAATATATTTGTTTTGAGAACTCTACAAAAATATGAATCATAGGTGCATTGGGAATTTATCTTGAAATTTCCAATGCATGAATGGTATTTAATAAGTCTATTCCACAAATGATTTTACCACTGAAAAAGTTTCAGAATGTGCCAAATATTAATTTATTGTTTCCACTCCAAGTGCACATGAAAGTGCTTCCTTCGATTGTTGTATCACACCTTGTGATTAGTCAGCAGAGAGAAGATGGTAAGGAAAAATAACTTTTTTTGGATACACAGTCATAATTGGTGCATACCAGATGTTCAGTTCAATGCTTTTAGTGTAAATTTCATGAGTGGAATAGTCATCAAGATACTTTTGTGCTCAATGGCTTTATGAAATTGATACATCCAAATGATGGTTTCTGTAACGAGAATAATATTGCTCATCTTTTGCATACTTTTGACTTTCTGAAAAGATTTTTGTTCTTCCAAATGTAGTTGTTCAGTTTTTCCTAAAACTTCAGAAAATGTATGTTTTGTTGCTCTAAATTGTTGGATTGGTCTTTACAATATTAATTCTTTCTTTTTGAACATTTATGTTATATTCCGTATAAATTTCTTCACTTTTCTGTCTTCATGTTTCTATTTTTAGCAAAAGGATAAATTTTGAATAGAATTCTAAATATATACGAAATGAAATAGAAATTATATTTATTTAACCTAATGCTTTCATTATGTACTTTAAAAAAAAATGTTGTCATTGAAAACTGCCTCTTCTGAGTTTTCTTGAAGTTAGAAGAAACTTCTAAATTTTGTAAGTCTTCAGTGGTACATTTATCTTACCAATTTCTCTAGAGAGTTTCCATTTAAGATAAAAGTAAATCTTGTCTCTATTAAATTCAAAGCTGCCGTTACCTTTTCACCCTCCATGAGCTTGAACTTGTTATAGTTGGAGGAAAAACTAAAAAGTGGCCTTTAATATTTGTAGAAAATGACTGAAAAAAAAATTAATTGTATGCCATTACTTCAAAGAGAACTTACGGAAGTTCCTGTTATGAAACTAAAAGTATCCATGTTTAATAAAATTATTTGTATTACCATGAAGACATTAAGATAATATCATTATGTTGTCATCTAAATAATTATTTTTATTACATGAATGCATTCACATTTTTGGTCTTCATATTTTTTTATGTCAATCAGTCAGCTAATATCAATCTATGTTCATTACACTCGCTTTTGCCACAAGTTAGTGGAAATAGTTGTACATTGTTGTACAGACTTCAGGAGTGATTTCAAAAGAATGTTTGAATGTAATAAAACATTTTATAGTAAGAGATTTGAATGTTATTTATAATGTTATGTCTTTAATACACTATTTTTAAATTTAGATTTTTAATTCAATTTTGTGATTTTATTTGTATTGTGAATAAGTTCCATTTTGTAGTTACCAAGCTATATTGAAATGCTTATAAAGAATAGAAGAATGAAAAATAGCTGCATCTTTCATCTAATTCCTTAATTCATATCCAATTAACAACTGATCATAGTAGATTAAGAAACTAATTACCCAAATGAACTACATATGTTACTGTTGGAGAAGAAATGGGAAGTAGTTCCTTTATTTGTGAGTAGTTCCATCAGTCTGTGGATGACCGTCGTGGTGTAAGCACGTCCCTTGGCGCTGCGAGCTAGGCAGCAGGTAGTTCTTTCGCAGGTAGTCACCGTTACAGCTTTTGCACCCCACGACCCCCTGACGCCACAGAAGCCAGCAAAGATAAGTATATTTTGTCTTGCTCTGTTTTTCAGTGAAAATATATTCATCTCTTACTTCTAGAACTCATTTGGGTTCTTTCTATCAATATCTGCTCTAGTGCTCTATTAGTTTTGTATTCCAATCTTCTCTCCGTGTGTCTTTTCCTCATTTTATCTAATTCTTTCTCTTAAGATGACGAAGAGCATAGAAACGCATCTAGTGCCAGCAATGATCTTGAGACCAAAATCACGGTGCAAGTTAACGAGGCACTAGATAAGGCTGTTACATCGCCTACTTTCTTACGCTCTTTGGCATCAGTGCTTACTGAGCTTGGTCGCAAAACAACTCGAAGAATCGATGAACTTCGATTCTGATCTTGTGGCAGGGTTAGAAAGAAATTGGCAGAACGTGACCATGAGATTTTCAAACCTGAAATCTCAGTTAGAGGAAAAGACTGACCAGCTCGAGATGTACTCACGCCGAAACTGCTTGCGAATATTCGGCCGTGGAAGAAACCGAGAATGAAGACAACCGACAGGCTGGTCATCGGAGAAAGTTGCAAACAAGATAAGTGTAAACTTAAGCCTACAAGACATAGATAGGAGCCACCGAGTAGGTCGGCAAGTAACTGGTAAAAACAGACCCATTATTGTTAAATTTGTAAGTTACAGAAAACGCAACGAAATGTTCCGCTCGAAAACGGCTGCTGAAGCAAACGGGGATGACGATTCGTGAGGACCTCACGAAATCGCGCCTGGTTTTTACTGCAAGCTGCCATCGACCGCTTTAGCCTCCGCAACGTATGGACAGAAGACGGCACCATTGTATCAACACAGGTAACGGTCGTTCCCGGGTGCAAACCAGGGCTCAGCTCGAGGCAATTTCAATGCCTAGCGTAGGAGCGCCCCCACCTTTCCACCCCTCACTCTACTCCTCTCTCTGCCACGGTCATTTTCGGATTTTTTCCGGGAATTCTCCTTCCTTTGTTCTTCTCTCAACTTCCTTCTGCAAACCCTCTGTAAATGCTACCTACCTCCTCCCCCTCACATCCTGTAAACCTTTTACCTGTGGGTGCCCGGAACCTCTCCCCCGACCGTCCGTGAGTCTGGCTCCACAAATAAACCTAATCCTCGCTTCCCCTGCCTGCTTGTCGCACATTTAAATGCTCAGTCTCTTCCTTGTCATTTCGACGAAGTAACAGAAATAATATCTAAACACCGTTTTTCATGCACTTCTCATAAGCGAAACCTGGTTGAAGCGCTCTCTCAATTCCGCGCTAGTAGCAATTTCAGGGTACCGTCTGATAAGAGCTGATCGGAAGGCCAGCGTCGCCGCACATGGTGGAGGTGTCGGTATATACCTTCGCGACGATCTTAGGCACAAACTTGTACTATCTTCAACAAATACGGACCTGCCTACGTAGTGAATATCTTTTTATCGAAGTTGTAGTTTTAGGAAAAAAATGTCTCTTGGCTGTCATATATTACCTCCTAAGACTGACAGCATAGATATGTTGGATGAAACCTTTGCATCTGTGATCAGTCCTTATGAGCATGTCATTGTAATGGGTGACTTTAATCATAATTTATTAAAAGCCTCCCCCTCTGCAGAGCAGTTAAACGTTTTTTTTCACAGCATGTGCCTCGAAATATTACCTCTAGCACCAACACACCATTCAAAGAGCACGGAAACTTGGATTGATCATATTATAGTGTCTAATATAAACAAGGTTCGAAATCACGGTCAATTTCTGGTTCCTGAGATTTCAAACACGATCTAATTTATCTTGTTTACAACCTGAAGTGCCCTAAATACTCACCTCATATAATCGAATACCGCGATTTTTCAAATTTGATAAACAAGCATTAATATAGATGGATTGACACTTCCTTGGTGCCTTGTGCACGAAGAAGAATCACTGGACGCTAAAGTTGCGATTTCACTAACTTAGTAACACAGCTCTCCGATCGGCACGCGCCTTTAAAAATATCGCGCGTAACTCGTGCCACCTGCACCATGGTTAACCGATGAAATTCGACATTTAATGAAAGATAGAGATGCATTGCATGCTATTTTCCGGAAAACTAAATGCAACTACTTAAAAAACAATACAAAATGCTCAGAAAATTTAGTCACGCAGAAATGTCGCAACGCTAAAATTAAATACTACCACACCACTTTCGGCAGAACCCTGCGACTCGAGAACGATTTGGAAAAGTCTGAAATGTGTAGGATAGGCAAATCTCATCCCCAAATTGACACGTATATCTCCTTAGAATCACTAAATCATAGTTTTATAAATAACGTACCTTCATTTGACAGTAATTTGAAAAGCAATCTCTCGCGTTTCTTCTCCAAAACTCGGAAACAATATACAAAGACGAATTTTTCTTTTCTGTCCGTTGAACATGAGGATGTAATCAAGATCGTTCAAGTCTCAAATCAAATGCTTCAGGTTCCGATGGTATCACTGCCAAACTGCTAAAATAGCCTAAATGTGATTTACCCAATCATTACCGAAATAATAAATTTCTCACTAATGAGCGGACAATACCCTTCATCTGGAAGACTGCGCTCGTGCATCCTATTCCAAAAACAGCATCAAACAAAAACACTATTGAATACCGCCCAATAAAGCATACTCCCAACTATCTCTAAAGTACTCGAAAAAGTCGTCCGGAAGCAAACTGAACAGTATCTCCAAAAAAAAAAATCACTTTTTAAATGATCAGCAATCAGGTTTCCGTTCCCGGCAGGAATACTGGAACCTCGCTACTAAATGTTATTGAAGACGCCAGAAAAGCAATAGATGACAGTAATATAAACTATTTTGATACTTTTGGATTTCAGCAAAGCGTTCGATTCCGTAGATCCTGATATCTTGCTCGCAAAACTAAAAATCATGGGATTTGCACAGCAGACACGTACATGGTTTCTCAATTACTTAACTTCAAGAACCCAAAGAGTGGTATCCGGTAGCCGCAGCTCAAGTGACTTGTACTAACCGCGGAGTTGCTCAAGGGTACTGTGTTAGGGGCCACTGGCCTTCTTATCTATGTAAATGACGTAGGTAATGCGCTTAAATATTGCAGTCATCAAATGTATGTGGATGATCTTCAGATATACCTAAGCGGTCACCATCTCACCTCTTCTCACTCGCACAAAAAATTAATGAAGATTTGATAACACTGAGCAACTGGGCAGTGTCCCTAGGCTTACAGTTAAACCCAAATAAGTCACAGTGCATGATTATTAGTTTGAAAAGCACTATGAATAAAATCTCATCTGCTGCTCTGCCTAAAATTTATATTAATGACACCGCTCTACCTTGGTGTTCAGAAGTCAAAAACTAGGTGTGCTTATCGACAACACCATCAGCTGGAACTCGCATGTAGATTCAACCTGCCGTAAAGTTTTTGCCTCAATGCATTCCCTGAAACACCTACAAACACTTTTACCAATTAGCACACGTGAGACTCTCATCAAATCTCTTATTATGCCACATTTCGACTATTGTGACTTTCTTCTGACCAACATGGCATTTAAATTACAATGTAAACTTCAAGTAAATCAGAACGCATGCGTACGGTTTATTTTTGATTTAAGGAAATACGACCATGTATCAGATTTTTTCGACAAACTTCTAATGCTTACTCTAGACAAAAGGCGGTTATTTCATTCTCTACTTCTTCTTTATAAAATTTTAAACGGTACACATGTAACACGCCTTATAAGTAACTTCAATCCTCTGAAATTAAATCGAGCTCGTGATTCAGCACTGCTTTGTGTACCGCGTCACAACACTACTTCGTTCAGTAGATCATTCACCATTACAGCTATCCGAGCCTGGAATAAACTACCAGCAAGCCTAAAACATTCAAATACCTTCCGTAAATTCAAAAATGAATTAACCACATGGGTAAGGAATAATGACATGCAGAATGGCTGTTAACATCTCCTTCAATCTCCAGACTTTTCCCACCTCCAAGCACCCGGTCACCGCACCCTCTAAATGCTGTCCTTTCCGCACTCTCTAAATTCAAAATTCCATCCCATAACTCATGACTCTCTTCACTTTCCATTCTGTATCAACCCCTGTAAATTATTTAATACAATCATATAATTTTCAGTGTATCTTAATGGAATTGTTTAAATAAAATATACATAAAGTGACTAGCGACATTCCAGATAAACGTACTTATACTCGTAGCTATTTTGTATATCGTCATAATCTTTACTGCAACATATTGGTATAAATACAATTTGATGTTAAGATCCTACTATACTTTATATTGTTCCTGGATACTGTCAATATTCTATTTTAAATTATTTTACTATTAGCCTGTAATGTATTGTACTCCTCTGGTGTTAAAAATGATTTTATACTTATGTAAAGTGCTCATGTAAACCGAATGTACCTTGATGTAACGTCTCTGGAATAACTTCACATCTTCCGCCTACCTTTTCTTCCTCCTTTTCTTCGCTTCTTCTCCCTTCCCTTTGCTCACAAACTTCCCATTTTTTCGTTATGACTCGCCCCCTCGGAACATCTTTCTCTTCTCTTTCTCTACTGTGTATATATTCTGCTCTATTAATGTTCGGCCCTAAGCCGCCATCCTGATTGAGATTTTTCTGGGTTTTACTCAATCGCTTAAGGCGTACGCCGGGATGGTCCCTTGTATTGCACTCCCAGTCATAAATGTACAGTTGTCCCCCCTTTTAGTCTCTCTCCTTTCTTCTTTCTCTTTCGACCTTTCTCTTCATTTCCATCTGCATTTCCACTCTCTTTCACTTCTCTCTTTGTTCTTAAAATGTTCGGCCTTTAGCCGCCATCCTGATTGAGGTTTTCTGGGTTTACTCAATCGCTTAAGGCGTATGCGGGGGTGGTCCCTAGTTTTGCTCTCCCAGATGTAAATGTACAGCTGGCCCTCCCCCTCTTAAAATATTATTTCTCTGTATTAATGTAGATTGAGTGGTTAGGCGGAAGAGCAGGCCCTATGGCCTGAGCCTCGCCATTAATAAAGACATTTTTATTATTATTATTATTATTATTATTATTATTATTATTATTATTTTAATGGATAGTAAACTGAGTACTTTTCCTGAATGTTGTTAAATTCTATAACTTCCACAATGCTTAGAAAATCTTCGAAAAATTTTTTTGTAATTTTACAAGAACCTTTGAATTTAGTTCTATAAAGGATTAAGTAGTTGAGAAATTCTTTAGAATTCTCTTTGTTCAATCATGCAATACCTTCA